>WEZZ01007736.1:120154-130963 GCA_013400585.1 Chloropsis cyanopogon | reverse complement strand
GGCACAGATCAGATCCCTCCCTTGGGCACAGATCAGATCCATCCCTCGGGCACAGATCAGATCCATGCTTTGGGCACAGATCAGATCCCTCCCTCGGGCACAGATCAGATCCATCCCTCAGGCACAGACCAGATCCCTCCCTTGGGGACAGACCAGATCCCTCCCTGGGGCACAGACCAGATCAATCCCTCGGGCACAGATCAGATCCATGCTTTGGGCACAGATCAGATCCATCCCTCGGGCACAGATTCATCCCTCCCTCGGGCAGGGGGAGCCCAGCCCCAGCCCAGCCCCCCCAGCCCCCCTTACGTCCATGCCGTCGCAGAAGGTGGAGCGGGGGCCGTACTGCAGCCGGCACTGGTGGCCCACGTCGTACAGGACGCCCGGGGGCACCAGGGGGAAATCCAGCACCTCCCGGGCCGGGGGGTCATCCAGGCACAGCCCCCAGCCCCGGCTGCAAGGGAGAGGTGACAGCAGTGTCCCCCAGGTGTCCAGCACCTCCCGGGCCGGGGTGTCATCCAGGCACAGCCCCCAGCCCCGGCTGCAAGGGAGAGGTGACAGCAGTGTCACCCAGGTGTCCAGCACCTCCGGGACCAGCAGCTGGACAATGTGCCGGGATGAGGAGCCATCAGCATTTCCCACTGACACTGGCTCTGCAGTCCCTGAGCTGCTCCGGTGTGGATGGGCACCTCTGGGGACCCTTCTGGGGTGGGAGCCCCCAGAGTGATCCCCCCATGCCCCCCGGGGAAGGTGAAGGGACAAGGACAGAAGGGGCAATAACCATCGATGTCCCTGTGTACCCACAGCCTCCCGAGATGTCCCTGCTGACAGGAATGAAGGAGATGGAGATGTCCCTGCTGACAGGAATGAAGGAGATGGAGATGTCCCTGCTGCCAGGAATGAAGGCGACACCAGCAGCCAAGCGTGCCCACGCCACGCTGCCAGCCCAGAGATGCTCACACCGGGCTGGACGGGGTCGCTGTGGGGTGAGCTGGGAGCGGAGCCTCCCCTGCTCCCTCACCCCCAAACACGCTCGGGAGTGTCCCCAGCGCTGGCCGTGCTGATTTAAACAAACCCGTTTCCAGCGAGGCCGAGCCTTTGGCAAGGCTGCGGCGGTGGATCAGGTTACTCGGGTTTGTTGCGATTGGGAACGGCGCTGAATTCACCCGCAGCGAGATTCCTTTATAACCCGAACCAACAGCACGGAGAGAGGGGCTGGGAGCAGGGGAGCCCCTGCCTCGGGGTGCTGGCAGTGCCACGGGGTGATGGCCAGCAGAGCCGGCACCCCCTCCTCCCTTTCCCATCCCACCCACTGCGTTCCACACTGGACACCTGCAGACAGCTCCCCCGGCTGGAGTCAGCCCCCCAAACCCCCCTGCAGATCCTTGCTGAGCTATACTGATATCTCCCTCTGGGAAGAAGCAGGAATTGGGCTGGTTCCAGCAGCCCGGGGGCTCCAAAGTCTCCAGTTCCAAACTCCCGACAGCAGGAGCTGCTCCCAGCCCATGGGAAGGGCAGGATCACCCTGTGGGGCTGAGCTGGCATGGGTGGGGCATGGATTGGGCAGCTGGGCACAGGGTCCTGCTGCAGCCTGTGCCAGGCACACTCTGCAGGGCACCTGCCCACGTATTCCCACAGAATCCCCAAATCCTGGCATGGTTTGGGTTGGAAGGAGCCTTAGGGCTCATCCCATGCTGCACACTTGGAGAGTTTTCTCTAAAAACAGAAGGTGTCCTCACTGGAAAAACTCCAGGCTCAAGCACCTCATCCTGGATGAGCCCCAGGTGTGGCACTCGTGCTGCTCTGGACTTTTCACCCTCTCCTGTTTGGGTCCCAGCACAGGGACCCCACAGGCCCCCCCACACTGCCCCCAGCCTCCTGTCCCTCTGCTTGGGGCACTCCCTGTCCTGCCCCAGCTCACACAGGGCTCTCTGTCCAGTCTGGGGCTGACTGGGACCTGCCTCAACTTTCCAGCTTTTCCAGTATCTATTTCTTTGTTAAATATTTTATAATCGTTCTCCTGGTCTGTTCAGTTGGCCAAAACACACCTCCAAGCAGGGAAAAACTGGGCTGAGTTTTCCTCTGGCTTCCAGGGATCTGCAGTAAATCCCAGTCCACAGGGACAGATGCAGGGCCCTGCACTGCTCTGCCTGTTCCAGCCCGTCCCTTAACGAGCTGGAGGACGGAGTGGATGGAACAATGATTAAATCTCCATCTGTGAGCAGCCTGACAGGATCTGCAGATACATTTGAGAGCAGGATTAAAATTCCAAAAGCTCCCAGAGAACTGGAGGAAGGGTCCAAAGAAGCCAGGACAAAATTCAACAAAAACAAAGGCAAAGCTTGGAGCTTGGGAAGGATCAGCTGCAGAGCCCTGGAGCTGCTGGGGCTGGCAGAGGGGTGGCACGGGCAGGGCAAGGGCAGCAGGCCCTGGCAAGAGCAGGATGATGGAGGAAGAGCTCCAGCTCTGTGGAAAGAGACTGAAATCTGATTGTCTGATATAGAGCAAAGGCTGAAGGGTCCCTCCACCACCAGAGCAGCACCAGCCACCCTGTGCCAGCTCCCTACACTGGCCTGAGCGAGGGGACACTGAGGGGACACCTTCCTTGGGGACACTGCTGCCACAGCGGGGACAGGAGCTCTCCCAGTGTCCCCTCATGTCCAGGCAGACCCTGACTGAAGCCCCAGCTGCAGCCAGCACTGACTGCAGTGCTGGGGCTGTGCTGCTGCTGGGAATCACTCTCAGATGCTCCACCACTCATCAGTGCTTGTGAAGTAATAATGATCTTGTGTAAAATAATAATAATAATAATCATCCCAGAGTGTGGTTTTTCCAAACCTGGGGTCTGTTCCAAGCACATCCAGCAGCCCCAGGTCAGCAGGGCCCCGTTTCCTGGCTCACTCCCTCCCCTTCTCCTGCCAACTCCCCGTTACAACACGCTCCTGTCCGTGCTGGCCCTGGCCCGGGGGTCACAGCCGGTGACAGACGCCTGCCGGGCCCTGCGCCGCTCCCGGGGGAGAGCTGCTCCTTCTGGGCCAGCAAAGGGACCAAACCCCAGCAGAGGAGCTTCCAGCTGCTCTGTGTCCCCATGACAGCCCGCAGCAGCCCAGGTCATGGCAAGCAGGAAATTCTTCATCCCCAAGCGAAGGTTCAAAGCAGAGGCCAAGAGCGCTGCGGATGCGGGAAAGCTCCGTTCCTCTGGCAGCCGTAAATCAGTGACTGCCCCTGCACGGGGCCAATCCACACGGCCCAGCCTGGGATCTGGGAGCAGGAGCCTGGCCCCAGCAGCCTCCCGGCCCCTGGCCCAGCTCTCCCCTCTCTGCTTTCAAACCTCCCTGCAGCAAAGGGGGAAAATGTTCCTCTGGTGCAAGCCACTGGCTGACAAACCAAACTGCGGGCTGTGTGCCTTGGAACTTCCTAACATCAGGCTGAAAAATCAGCCCCGGGTGCTAAAAATAAACAAAGGCAGGGAGGAATTTGGCTGGATCTGGTTTGCCCGTGACAGGCAGAGAGAATGGAAGAGATTCTGCAGAACCTGCAGGGAGCACCGAGGGAAAACACTCCGGTTTCATCTGTGCAACCACAGCCCCTGTGTCCCCCAAAGCTCTTACCCCCTTCACAGCACAGAGTGAGGCAACCCGGGGAGGATCCATGGAATTGTGGAATGGTTTGGTGGGAAGGGACCTCAAAGCCCATCTCATCCCACCCCCTGCCATGGGGACACCTTCCACTGCCCCAGGCTGCTCCAAACCCCCGGCCTTGGACACCCCCAGGGATGGGGCAGCCACGGCTGCTCTGGGCAGCGACCCCCAAGACTCTTAGAGAGCTATCTCAGAGATTAGAGCACCCCCACGGCTGGGCCCCCACCCCCAGCTGCCATCAGTGAGGAGGAAGAGGAGGAAGCACTCACTCGAGGAAGCGTGTGATGTACTCGCGGCTGCAGCGGGACCAGGTGAGAGGGGACGTGTCATACAGGAGCTGTGGAGACATGATGAAAGGTCTTTTCCCAACTGGCTCACAGTCATTGCTGCTTCCATCATGCTGAATCCCAAAACTGTGTAAGAGCACAGCCCACGGAGGGGAGTGAGCCACGAGCGCCAGAGCCACCACAGCCACCGCTCCCGGCCCCGCTCCCGGCCCAGGAGCAGGGACTGCCCTGGGGGATTGCTACTGGCAGCCCTGAGCTTTGTCCCGTGCTTCCACTGCAGCTTTCCCACTGAAAACTCAGGAATATTCAACAAGATCCTGCTGGTGGGTGTTATCCCACACACGGGTGTCTATTGGGAACTGCGGTGTTCAAGTGATCTTGTCAAAATTGAACTGGAACTGGGGCGAGCAAAATTCTGTCACTGATGTGACAGCCAGATCCTACTCTAAAACTTCTCAACGGGCAACCCCTGCTCCAAAACCTCCCCACACCACCCCGGGACAATACACAAGTGCAATTTCTCCAGGTTGCCTGGCTCTCATTAAACCTGGGACAACCCAAAACTTAACTCCGGAATGAAATCCTCAGGGAGCAAAGGAGTGTTTGCTCCCAGGAGGAACCACTTGGGAACCACCTCCCAGTGTCCCCCCGTGCCTCCTCCAGCCCCAGGGCGCACGCAGAGAACAGGAGGAGGAGGAGGGAGAGGCTGGTACCTGTGTCCGAGCTCGTGGGCCACGGTGAAGGCCAGGGGCAGCCCCGTGTCCTCGTTGATGTTGCAGCTCCGGTGGGGTTGGCACATCCCGGCCACGTGGGACAGCCCCAGGGTCTCACAGGGCCTGTTCATGGCAGCACAGATGTCCTTCCTTGGCCGAGGGGACGAGGACACACGGACAGACAGACAGACACAGAGCAGAGAGGGCGTTGGAAGGCGGCAGGACCCGGCACGCGGACAGCGGCCAAACGGGAGCGAGAGGGGAGACATCCAACATCCTTCCACAGGGGAAACATTTCTGACCTTTCCTTTCCCCTCTCCCAGTATCCCCAGCTCATTGTTAAGCCTGATTAATGGGAGCTGCTGGCCGGGCTGGCTGCGTTTATTCCGTGTATAAATAAAGCTGATGCTGGGGATAACCGAGCAATGTTTTGGGGAAGCACATCCCAGAGGTGCTGTGGTTTTCCAGGGCAGCTCCAGCCACCCAGGAAGAACAGCTCCACTGAAGTACAAGGCCTGGAGTGCCTCATTTCTGCTACAAAGCAACCTCCCAGAGAAGACAAAGCTGCTGTGGGCTGTGAATCATCACCCAAAGCACCACAACAGCCAGCTCACGGCAGCCTGGAAGCCTCAAACCAGGCTTTGACTGCGAGGTACATGAACTTGGCCAGGGGCAGGAATTCCTGCCAGCTCCCTGGGAGGTCAGGGGCTTCCCAGAGGCTCCTCTGCCAAGCCCAGCCTCTGAGGGAAACAGGAGAGTTAATCCTGAGTACAGCTCCCAGAAGGGCTTGGCAACAGGGCCACGGTGAAAACCTGGTTTGGAAACCTCAGCTGGGAGCTGTGTCCAGGCTTAACCTGAGATTTGAGACCAGTCCATAGAATCACAGACTCCTGGAATGCTTTGGGGTGGAAGGGATCCTAAAGATCCTAATTCCAACCCCCTGCCATGGGCAGGGACACCTTCCACAGCAATCCCAGGAAATACCCCCAGATCCCACATTACAGATCTCACACGCAGCTGTCCGGGCAGGGAGAGTGAGATTCCAACACAGAGAGGTTCCCCTGCCCGCCCCACCTGCAGCCAGGTGAGGTTTTGGCTGCCACAGCAGCAGGACAGCCCCAGGGCCGTGCCTGGGCTCCGCACCTGGTGAGCAGCACGGCCACGTCGTGGTGCAGGGGGTGGGCGTCTCCCTTCACGTTGATGCTCTTCTGCCACTTGCAGAAGCTTTTCAAGGTGTTGTCTGCGTGGTGGGAGATCTTCAGGTCCTCCTGCCAACATAAAGGGAGATCTGCTGGAGCTGTTTGGATTTTGGGGTGGGGAGGGGAGGGGTCTGACCCCAGACACATCAGAGTGGAGCTGGGAGTGACTGCCATGCAGATGGAATTGCTCCATGTTTATAGCTCGCAGGCTGGGTGGGAAGACAGCCCTTTTCCTGCTTTCCTTTCATCTGTGATTCAACCAAAACATGAAATCACCCAGTAACAGGGGTTAAGAACCACTGCAGGGGTTTTCCTGTGCTGGCTGACAGTGAAGGACGTGGCTGTGCAGACCCTGAGTGGCCTCAGGCCCCCAGAGCCACCACAGCAGCCTGGACACGACCACCCAGTGACCCAGAGCCCTGTGCCACACCCTGACACCGTGTCACCACAAACCACCCCGAGCCAGGCTCTGCAGCTCCTCTGCCCACACCGTCCCTGGTTCCACCAGCCAAGACAAGGAGGCAAAGAAGGCACCTGGATTTGTCCCCCACACACTCAGCCTGGCCTCGGGGACAGCCCAGGAGGGAGCCTGGTGTCCAGCCCAGCCCAGCCTGGCCTCCAGGGCTCAGCCCCGTCAGTCTGGGCCTCACCTCCTCATGCTCCAGCAGGATGAGCCGCACCACGGCGATGTTGATGGGGTTCCCGATGCTGGCGTGGTGGAACAGCCCTGCCACCTGCAGTGGGACACCACGGGGACAGAGCTGGGGGCACGGAGCAGCCAGGACACTGCTGCTGCCACCTCCTTCTCCTGCAGGGGAAGCTCCTGCAGGTTTTTGACAGCATCTCGGGAATTCCCCGCGTGGCAGACAAGAACAGGCAGGGGCCTGGAGCGAGGCCTGCCATGAAATCCATCCATGCTGGATGTGATCTGTGCAGGCACTGGAGCTCAGCCAGAAACGCCCGGGGAGCCCTCTGCTCTCACTCCCACTGATGTGTTTAACATCCCAGAGGAATTCGGTGCTCTCTGGGTGCCTTCAGCACCCCCAGACATCCAGGGATGTTACCTGGGGTGCTCTGCCCCATCCCACCCTTTCCTGCCATCAGCCAGAGCTCTCCTCTGGAACGTACAGAGGTGCCACCACAGCAGCAGAGGGACAGACTGAGCCAGCTCCTTATCTGCTCGCTCCATGGCACCAGCACAGCCCCCCAGGCGCCCCCACCACAGCCTGGCTCTCCTTCCCCCAGCTGTCCCCCCTGGCACCTCCCGGGGAGGCCACGTCCCCACCCCCAAGGAGGGAAGGAGCCCACCAGCACCTGGTTTGTGGCAGGTGACCCTGCCCGTGTCAGGGGGGACCTGGATGAGCCCTGAGTGCCTCCCCACCCAAAGCACCCCCAGGCCCCAGGGCTGCCCCGGGCACTCACCATGTTCATGACGGTCAGCACGTACTTCTCCACGTTGTCCCTGCCGTGGAACTCCACCATCTTGGTGTCTGCCACCACCAGCGTCTCCACCCACTTCTCCGTGCTGATGGAGCGCTGCCGGATCCTCCTGCTCCTGGGCTGCCTCTGCTCCCACCTCTCCCTGCGCCGCTCAGACCGCTCCAGGCTCTCCTCAGACTCTGAGGGAGTCAAGGGGAAAAAAGGGCTTTTTTCCTTGATCAAATGCCTGCAACTTTAGTATTTTCTTTTTTTAATTCAAAGGAATCACCTTTGATGTGGAGAAGGCTCCACACTTAGAGCCACAACTCAATAACTCAATATGTGCATTTTGCTGTGCTCTGTTCCAAAGGACTCGGAGCTCAGCCTGCTGCACATGAGCAGGACACGCAAAAAAATTAACAAAGCATTTGAGAGAATTTCTTTGGGCAGAACAGGGTTTGCAGTATTCCACAAGGAGCAGGGAGCCTCCCAAAGCAGAGTCTTAGAGTCTGTACTGACACAGGAATTCACAGACAGCACTGCAGAGATGCTTGAGAAACAACCTGGGATAAAACCCCGGTGGCCCAACATCGTGGGTCATCCCAAATCTGTGTTTTTCAGGACGGGACAGTTCCCATCACCATAACCTCGGTGCCCCCAAAGCTGGACTGGTGAGTGGAGCAGAACCCCAGCAGCACCAGAGCCCCGGGCAGGCTGAGAGCCTGCAGGCCAGCACAGAGATTCCCTCTGCACAGGGACAGCAAACTCTGCTCCTTCCCTGGGGAAACATCGGGAATGTTGGCCGGGCTGAGCCGGCCCGGAGGCGGGGGAGCGCCCCGAGCTGCTCACGCACACGGAGTGGGAACTCTGCGGCGGGGACTTTTCCTGTGACACGGCTCCAAGAGCAAGGTCAGGGTCAGCCCCGAGCTGGGTGAAGGCTTTACAAACCTCATCCCACACAGTGGGAATCGCTTTCGTGGCTTTGGAGGGCTCAGCCTCGCCTCCCTAACAATGGGCTCCCACATTTCCTGGACTGCACTGAAGGTTAGCTGTGAAAGGGCGTTTCATCCCCCAGCCTGAGAAATCCCAGCTATCTGCACCTCTGGGTGAATTGCTAATTCCACTGTGACAGTTTGATGGCAGGAGCTCGTTCCCACTTGTGTCCTTGTCTGCTGAGCTCCCAGCTGGGGCTGAGGCTGCTGCAGAGCTGGGGGTGCCCAGGGGACATTTCCCCGTGGGATGGACTGTCCCTGTCAAACAGCACCCAGCTGGGCAGCCCTGGGCAGCGACAGGAGCTGAGCAACACCAGCAGCACCTGCCTGCGCTGGGCACAGCAGACAGCAGAGCTCAGGCAGAGGATGGCAGTCACTAAAATCCTACAGACCTTAGGCAGTCACTAAAATCCTACAGACTTTAGGCAGTCACTAAAATCCTACAGACCTTGGACTCCTGTGGGATTCCCCTCCAGGGCATGCACAGCACATCCACCCCACCAGCCCTGACTACAGAGGAGATCCACAGGAATGACACACAGGCCATGGCATACCCAGAGAAATTAATTTTCAAGAATAGACTTCAAAGTCCAGAACGGACTTGAGTCAAGAATAGACTTCAAAGCCTAGAAGAAGCCATTAAGATTATTACCACAGATTAAATAATTAATTTAGATGATCAGAAGAATGCCTGAAGATAACCCTATTATGGAATCAAACCCCAGTTTGTAACAGCAGAGAGCTCCAGGAAATGTGCAGCACATAATGCACTGCAGCTTCCTCGGGGAGTAAAGTGCCCATGAGCTTCTGGGAATGCTCTGAATTCCTCAGCACTTGAAATCCTGGGTTTGGGAGTTTATCCAACCCATCTGCTCTGCACAGGGAAGGACCCACACGCACTTTGCCCACACTGGGAGCTCCCGGGGCAGCGAGCCCCAAAGTCCAATGCCCTGGCAGGTCCAAACCAAAGTTTTCATGGAAATTAAAGCAAAAGCTCTGCCTCCACATCATCCCCAGCCTGCAGGAGGGCTGGGGCGAGAGGGGAGGGAGGGGAGGGGAGAGGCCTGAGGCCCAGCACCCCTTGGGTCACTGGTGGCAGAGGAAGGGACAGTACCTGGCACGCCGCAGGGCTCCCGCGGGGCCGGGGCTCCCCTGCCCTGCCCAGCCCTGTCCTTGGGCACCTGGCGCTTGTAGATCCTGTGGGGCTGCGCTGCTCCCTCCTCCCGAGGGCTGCTGGACACGGGCTCGATGAAGTAGTCCTCGTCCATGAGCTGAAACACACCTTTCTGCCAGGGAGACACAAAGGGAGGCCAGCTCACCCTGAGGAACCTGACCACGGAATCACGGGGCCATGGAATGGTTGGGGTGGGGAGGGACCTCAAATCCCACCCAGTGCCACCCCTGCCATGGCAGGGACACCTTTACTGTCCCAGGCTGCTCCAGCCTGGCCTTGGACACTGCCAGGGACCCAGGGGCAGCCACAGCTGCTCTGGGAATCCCATCCCAGCCCCTCCCACCCTCACAGGGAAGGATTATTCCCAATATCCCATTTACTCCTGCCCTCTGGCAGTGGGAAGCCCTGGAGGACCCGATGGAGCTGTGCTCCCTCCAAAGTGAGGGACACGAGCACGAGCACTGCACCACCAGTTCCACAGGAGCATTTCTGCAAACCCACAGGAGGTTTTGAGCCCTTTTCCCCAAACTGCCACTCCTCCAGGCCACTGCTGCCTCAGGAAATCCGACAGTGGAGAGTTCAGGGAGCAGGGAGCAGCTTCCCTGCCCAGGAGCTGTGTTAGAGCACCCTCAGCTCCCAGCTCCTCCTTCCCAGGTGAGCTCCTCACAGTCCCATTCCCGTAGCAGAAGGCACAGAATTGCTCTTTTTGGGAATTGGACACAAACAAGTAAACCCAGCCCCGGAGAGTTCCCAAACCACTGCAACCCATGGGAAATTTACAGTCAGCTCATCCACAGCTGCACCAGACCTGCGTGATGAGATGCTGACTCTGCTGCTGGGAATTTTGGGGTCGCTTTTGGCAGAAAACAGGGTTGCAGCCAGCTGCTGCCGTTCCCTCGGGGTTCAGGCTCCCCGTGGCTCGGGGCTGTACTCACCAGGCCATCGCAGGTGCTGAGGGCGGCCAGCCCGCCCTGCGGCGCCCGGCCCCGCACCTCCCCGATCATGTGGCACGGGTTGGAGGAGCCGGGCCGGATCTTGGAGCCCGCGATGCCCCCGAAACGCCGCTCGCTGACAAAGCCCGGCGCCAGGAGGTGCCTGTTGAGGCTCAGGTTGAATTTCAGGGGCTGGCCCCTGTACTGGAGCTGATAGAAGGCGGGCAGCTTGCTCCTGGAGGCAGGAGACCTCCGGTGAAGGGCCCGGTGGGACAAGTCGTAGGACAGGAAGGATCCGCTCTCGTCCACCTTGATGGGATGGACGATGTCGCTGCCGGAGCGCGGCGGGGGCGGCTCTGGGGAGAGGGGCGCCGTGGTTACCGGCAGGGCTCTTCACCTTCGCTCCCACACCCCGGCCCCGCCGCGGCGGCGGCGGCAGGGAGCAGCCGGCC
>WEZZ01007736.1:75129-105392 GCA_013400585.1 Chloropsis cyanopogon | reverse complement strand
TCCTGGGCTCTCTCCTGGGTTTTGGGCAGGCACTGGGTTCTCCCCTGGGTTCTTTCCTGGGTCGTCCTGTGGGCTCTGGCCAGGCCCTGGGAGCCCTCAGATGTCCTGGGGCCCACCCTCCCTATTTCCTGGTGTCTTTTATGAGTTCTGGACAGGCCCTGCATTCTCCCCTGGGTTCTGGGCTCTCCCTGGAAGCCCTCAGCCCTCCTGGGTTCTCCCCTGGGTTCTCCCCCAGGTTCTGGGCTCTCCCTGGGAGCCCTCGGCCCTCCTGGGCTGCTGTGGCAGCAGGGCCTTGTTTGGGGTTGTTGAAAGCCCCTTTGCAGCCCCTCTGCCCTGCACCTTTTTGGTTGGGCTGGGTGCACTGGGTGGACACTCTGTGTCCAGCTGACTCCAGACTTTCAGCCCTGGATCCTTCTAGAACCTGCTTCCTGCAGCCTGGGGCTCCTGGAGAGCAGCACCCAGGAGTTTTCTGGGGCCTTGGGAGCAGTGCTGGTGTTGGAAGGGAGGGCTCAGAACCTGCTCCTTGTGCTGTGCTTTGGTTTGAGTCTGCTCAGAGACTCTGCAAACTGCAGCAAACTGGTTCCTAAAGCTTTGAAGCAATCTCTGATCAAATAGAAATATGTATGAAATGCAGGTTTGGGTTTAAAATAATTACTCACCTTGCTGTAGCAGAAAAGATGTGTAGTTAAAGCAGGTTTTATGGCTGCCTATGCAACACCTTCTGACTCTGTTAAATGTAGCTCTGCTGAATTCCAGTTTCCAGGAGTTTATTCCACATTTCACAGGCCTAAAAATCAGGAAACATTCAGAATTAAAGGGTGCTTGAGAAATAAGAAGGGTAACCAAGTGTTCTGGAGGGAAGATATGGCACCGAGTAACAAATTAGGGAATAACATCTGGTTTTAAATGACCTAAATGCAGTTTTAAAAAACTCTGCTTCTGTTCTAATTGTTAACCTGATTTTATCTTGTGACTTTCCCTGGGAACTGCTCCCTCTGAGGGATGAGCTTTATCCTGCCCACAGCTTCAGCCTCATTTCAGCTGCTTTGCCTTTAAACAAAGCCTTTACCCTCGCTATCTGCAGCCCTTCCTCAGAACTCTGCCTGTTTCCTGGCCCTGATAAACCCAGTCCAGAGCCTGAAAACAAGAGTCACTGGAGGGAGTGCTGAATTTCTGAGGCATCAGTGTTGGCCTGGTGGAGTTTTATCCACCCAGTGCCCGGTTTTTGAGCAGTGCATCCAGGCTGCTTTGGCAGGGAGCAAACTGAGAGTGAGCAGTGGTAGTGCAGCTAAAACCTCCTGGAAATGGGTAGTAAATAGACAAAGTGCTGCTGCAGTGGTAAAGCTGGAGGTTTTTTCAGTCTTTTACTGGAAGTTAATTCAGATGAGTGAGATTTTTCTGGGAATTCCCAGCACTTCTGTTTCCTTGTGCCATATTCTGTCTGAAATAAAACAGCCACAAACCTCACGTAGTTCTCCAAGAGCACTTGGGAAGGACAAAACTTCCCAAAAATGGTGAATTCTAACCTGTTCCATGAAGAATCTCGTGGTGGCATAGCTCTGAAGCCAAGTTGTAGTTTGTATTTCCTCTGTGTGTCCTTGGCTAAACACTGCCCAGGCCCCTGAGGATCTGCTCCCTGTGCTTGAAACATTTTCTGGCTTTCTGCTGTGGCTTCCTTAAGTACCACTCTCTTGACATGTGCACTAATTTGTGTTCTTCTTGCAGGAAAACAAAAAAGAACAAGCAGAAAAGTAAGTGTGTCTTGTATTGCATCTGCGTGGGTCTCTCTAATGAAGGATTTGTGGCTGAAATAAGACTTCAGCCTGCCCCAATAATTCCCTGGCACCTTGTGCTGTCCCTCCTGGGGCTCTCCCTGCCCAGGAGGGGGAAAGTTCACACTTTTCTGCTTGGTACAAAATCTACTTGTGTCAGTCTGTCAGGATTTTGAGCTCTTGCAATTGAAAAGCAAAGCTGATCTGCTGAAGTAATTTCCTAAACCAAACTTAGGTTTTCTTACTGAGATGGAGTGTGACACAGCTGTAAAGCTGAGCTACTGGGTCCAAAAATTCTCCCCCAAAAATATGACAGATTGGTGTGGTTCTAGTGCAGAAACCTCCCTCAGATAAGTGCCAGAGCAGCAGTTCAAACTGGCACAAACGGGGGAACTCCCAGAGCAGAAGTAATATTGAAAACAATACCACCAAAAAAACAAAAAAAAACCCCAAAAAATCAACAGGTGCAAAGGTGACTTGAGAAAAATCTGAGCCTTACTTTGAAATCCTCCTCCTAAATGTGTCCTGCTGTTTTCTCTGCTGCTGTGTGTGCTGTGCACAGCTCCAGGCATTGGGGAGGGCAGCAGCACCAGTGAGACTCCCCAGCCTCCCAGGAAGAAGAGGGCTCGGGTGGATCCAACAGTTGAGAGTGTGAGTATTTTCCATTCCCTCCCAGGGATTTTGGGTGGAAAACAGAAGGGTGCTGTGCTCCCAATTAGTACCTGAGAGTAATTAGTCTGGCTTGGCTTTTCTCAGGAGGAAACGTTTATGAACAGAGTTGAAGTGAAGGTGAAGATCCCCGAGGAGCTGAAGCCATGGCTGGTGGATGACTGGGACTTGATCACCAGGCAGAAGCAGGTACCTGTGAAAATCCTGCCCAGCTCTGGTTGGGTTTTTTTAATGCCCAACTAAACCCTTGGAGGAGTTCCTTTCCTAACCTGTACCCTCTTAACCTGCTGATTTCATCCTGGAAATGTCCTGGTGAGAAAGGCTTTCAGTTCAGCTTCCAGGTGCAAATGTCTGCAAGAATGAGACAAACTTGTATTTGTTCTGTTTTGCATTTGTAGCTCTTCTACCTCCCTGCCAAGAAGAACGTGGACTCCATTTTAGAGGATTATGCAAACTACAAAAAATCCCGAGGAAATACTGATAACAAGTGAGTAGTGCTCACTGCCAGCCCTAAACGCCTCCTTGGCTGTTGTTGTTGGATTCCATGAAAATGGAGTAAGGTTGTGAAAGCTGACCCAGCCCCATGTCCAGTGCCCTGTTCCAAGCCCAAGGTGATGGAGAGTTTAGAAATCCTGAGAGAGTAATTCCAATCTGCACTTCTGCTTTCTGGATGTGATTCCTGTTTCCCCACTTGCCCTGAGCCTTTTCCTGAAGGAAGCTGATAGAAGCTTCCCAGAGAAGCTGTGTGGGGTGAGCCCAGGCCCCTGGGTGCCCTCACAGAGCCAGGGGCCAGGGAGGTGCAAGAGACTTGTAAATACTCAGATGGGCAAAGCCAATTACTGTTTGTAATTACCCCAGCAATCAGCCCTGAGCTAAACAAGGTGTGTTTACTCTGCAGGAAACTTTCCTGTTTGAAAGGGAGAACAGAAAGGGGAAGTCATTTTCTTCCACTCAAGAGGAAGCAGATTATTGACTTGTCAGGGTGTTTTAACCTGCTCTGATGTAATTGTCCTGATGCCTGTTCTAAATTTGTTGGCAGGGTGGGGTGAGGGCTGTGCTCCTGTGTCCCTGCCAGTTCCTGTCCAGGCAGGGTGAGGCTGGAGGCCTGCAGGGATCTGGCAGGAGAGGCCTGGGAGGAAGGGAGCAGGTGCCTGGAATCCTAGGGGGCCGTCCCCCTGTTCAGTGCAGTCGATTCAGTATTGTCCTTTGAACATGCTGGGAGCTGGGATGAGCTTTGGGTGACAGAGAAAGCTGCTGAGTGTCCCCAGTGCTGCCTGTGGCTTCAGAAGGGCTGCTCCAAGTCCATCTCTAGGAGAGGGTGACTGAAAACTGCTGCTCTTGGTTTGCCTAAATCCTGCCTCCCTTCAGAACAGCCCATTTTCCAGGGAGGTCAGGAATTGCATCCCTCCCTGTGGCTGTAGATTTTAAGGTCTCCAGACAAATTTCCTTGCAAGATGTGAATGCCTGTGAAAGACCCTCCCAATTTTGGTGGCCTTGCCCTGGAGCAGCCCTTGGTCCTTGGAGCAGGCCTTGCAGAGCTCTGTGTCCCCAGGGAGTACGCTGTCAACGAGGTGGTGGCTGGGATCAAGGAGTATTTCAATGTCATGCTGGGCACTCAGCTGCTCTACAAGTTCGAGAGGCCGCAGTACGCCGAGATCCTGGCGGATCACCCCGACGCTCCCATGTCCCAGGTCTACGGTGCCCCACACCTCCTGAGGCTCTTTGGTGAGTGCCACCCGGGGGATGAAGAGCGCTGGGAAGGGTTCAAGTGCTGCTTTCCCCCTCTGGAGCCTGTGACAGGCAGCTCTGAAGGGTGGGTGTTACAAAACCGTCCCCTGTGGTATCTGGGACGGTGATGAAGTAACAAACACAGACTCCATCATTCAGCAGGCATGACAGGCAAAAGCCTCTTCTTTACTGATAGATCTTCTTCTCCTAGATCCACTACAGGTGGACCTAATTGGTCATCAACTTAATCCATTTCACATGATTGGCCAATTAACACGTTACTATAAACATCAGGGAGCACACCCTAACATGAGCACAGCTGCAGATTGTTTGGAATTCTTCATCTCCAACTCCCCCATGTCTCCCAGGCTGAGCCATGGGAAATCTTATCTGGCTTTCTCCTTCTCTGAGCACACTGTGCATCCACATGTGGGTTCATTCCCTACCCATGTGTCCGACAGGCTCAGAGCCATTGCGGGGTTTGGGATGGACGTGAATTTTTCAAGTCTGGTTGGTTTGGGTGAAATATTGCAATAGATTCCTGGGCTGCTTTGCTGTGCTGCTGTAAGGTTGTGGATTAGAGAATGACTCGAAGCAGTGTTTGTGACAAGTGTCCTCCTTTGAGCAGTGCGGATCGGAGCCATGCTGGCCTACACGCCCCTGGATGAGAAGAGTCTGGCTTTGCTCTTGAACTACTTGCATGACTTCTTAAAGTGAGTACTTGTGAGGTCCTCCAGCAAGAGAGAGAGAGGTCAGGGAGCTCAGGCTGCTCTGAGGCTGCCCCTTTGCAGTGAATTGTTGTGTAACTGGGGCCTGTGTGTGGGGTCTTGCCCACGGCTGCAGTGAAGCCTCTCAGACTCCACTTCTCTGGTTCTGGTAGTCTGCACTCTTACCCTGTCCCATCTGCTCCTTGTTGCAAAAGAAATGCTTCAACATTTATTTATAGCTACTAAAAAAAGCAGATGATAATTCCAACAGGCTATTAAATTACACAACAGTTACTCAATAACAATTGAGCAAATGTTTAAAAACCGATGAACTTTAGGAATGTTATTTCTGGGACAGACTGTCACTGGGGCTTTAGTGTGCTGTGGTGCCCTGTAGCTGTGGGATGTTCAGAAGGAAAACATCCAGATAATAATAAAACACTTCAGTGTGAAATGAGGTGAGCTTTAAGGTCCCTTCCAACCCAAATCATTCCATGATTCTATGATTAGGAGCTGTTGGAAGCTGAAAGAAAGCCCTCAGTAAATCCAGGACAGCTCTGCAGCAGGGCCTGACAGGAATCAGCCAGGGAAAACCTGCCCTGGGGATAGGCCTGGTCTTTTGGGGCAGTCTGAGGTGAATGCAGGTGCTGAAGAGCTCTGGCTGTGAGGTGAACCCAGTGACCAGAAATCCTGAGCCCATTCCATGAGGATTAATGGCACACAGCCTTTACCTTTGGCCATTGCTGGTTTTGCCATCCTTCACCCAGCCCTCGAGGTCCCTGTTTGTGCAGACAGAGCTTCCTGGTGTCCTGTTCTGTCCCTGCTCCTTTGAGTAGAGCAGTACCACATCAATTCCTGGTACAGCAGCTGCCTCAAATATCAGCAGCTTCATCCTGTTAATCGTGAGCTGCTGGAGCTCACCTGGAGCCAGGGGTGCTTGGCAGCTCGGTTGGAATGGATTTTTTGGCTGAGCTGTCAGATGTGAGTGCTTGGCAGAGCTGACAGGAGCAGCTACGTGTGGGCCTGGTGCTTCTCAAACGCTGTTGTGTCTCTGGGCAAACCCCTCCCAATTCACAGATTCACTGAACAACAGAGGATTTGGGCAAGAAGCAATGTAATGTTTCTGTTGTTTTTGTAGATATTTAGCAAAGAACTCCTCTGCATTGTTCAGTGCCAGTGACTATGAGGTGGCCCCTCCCGAGTACCACCGCAAAGCGGTGTAATCCTGCTTTTCCATGGAGCAAGGCCTGGATCCTGCACCTCTGTCCACTTCTGCATCCTGTCCTTCACCTCCCCATCATACAGCTCCTGCACAGCTCCTGTAAACATAGAGTGATTAAAGTTGTGTGTGTGAAACGCAGCTGCCACCTCAGTCGGGAAGATTCCTGGTTCTCCGGTGGAATTTCTTGTGCCAGAGTGGGAGCTCGGCGTTCCCGGGAGCTCCGTGCTGTTTCTGGCTCGGTGTTTGCATCGCTGGGATGTAAAGGAATGTGTTCTGGTGTGTCATTGTCTGAGCTCAGTGCTCCTAGGGCTGCTCTCCCCGAGGCTCGGCCTCACTAACCCGCTTTATCCCATAGTAATGACAGAGCACGAGGGCTGGCTCACCTGTGTTGGTGCTATTGACTGTCTCACTCACCCCAGTGACTTCTTGGTGTTGAAAGTTCAATGTTTGGTTCATAAATGTCTGCTTTCCATGGGGTAGTTGAAGGACTGTGACTTTTTTTTTATATTCTAATGATAGGAAAATGCATTCTCATCTCGTAGTGTTTGGAAATGTTGGTCTTTCGCAGAGCTGTTTTACAGAGCTGCAAATAAACTTTTTTAATTTCAAATGTGGTTTCTGATGTTTGTGTTTGCATCGGTCGCTGCCGTGTGAGTGTCCTGGCCAGGCTGAGCAGGGGAATGAGGGGTTTGGATCTCTTCAAGGCATTGCATGACTTGGCTCCGAGTAGCTGCTCTTTGCAGGCAAAACACCAGGTTTTAATCACAGATGTTACTGCAGGAAGCCACAGTGGCCGGGGATCTGTGACCCATCCTGTCCCAGGGCTGCTCTGGTGCAGCTGGGGTGGGACTGAGCCTTTCCTGAGGGCAGGAGGGTCCCACACGTGTCCCCAGCATGGGCTGTGCCCTCCCAGCACCTGCTGGGCTGAGGGAAGGTGTGAGCACATTCCCTGGACAGGAACACCCTGCCCTGGTGCCCTCCTGTGCTGAGCACACCCCCAGTGGTGCTGGGGCTGGGATGGTCTGGTTGGATTAGGAGCTGTTTGAAAAAGCAGCAGGATCTGCTGTGACATGGAAAAAGAAGGGTATTGAGCAATGGGGTGAGGGGAAGTTGCCATGGAAACTGAGGCAGGGCTGGGAGCAGCTGTGGCACTTCCAAGGCGGGTTCCTGCTCGGAATTCTGTTCAGGGCAGGCAGGGAGAAGGGAAGGGGCACTGGGGGTTCCCTGCCCAGCTCTGGGCTGGAGCCGTGTGGGAAGGTGGGTGCTCCTCTGGCTCCTGGTGCTGTTCCAATCACTGCCTGCTCGCCTCAGCGTTGTTAATTAGCCACTTCTCATTATTTATCCTGGCCATTACCCGGAGCCAGGATCATGTTCCAATCGGAACAATGGGTTTATCCTTTGCCAGCTACCCCAAGAGTGAAAATGGCCTTTTGCTGTCAGCGCTGGTGTTCACAGAGCAGGGTTTAAACCGAGACCTGTTGGGATCTTCTGGTCACTCTGTTTTATGTGGGAAGGTCCTTGGGCTCCTGCTGGCAAACCAAGGTTCCCAGGGAGAGGACACCTGGTGCTTTGCTGCCCCTCTGAGCTGGGAGCCTCTGCTCCTTCCAGCTCTTCCTGGAAAGGATGAACTCTTCCAGGCTGGCCTGAGGCAGGAGTTGTTGGCTTCCCTCGATGGCTTCCTTGGTAGCCTCAGCCCCCGTGGAGGCTGGGCGTGCTCATGGTTGTGGTTCTTCAGACAGGGCTGTACCCCCTGGAGAAGCTGAAGAGTTTGTAGAGCAGGAAATGAAATCTCTGCAGGGATGGACTGCTGGAGGCCAAGCCTCGTGCCCAGGAACGGGGGAGGCAGAAGTGTAGTCCCTGGGACAGCACGATGTGGCAGAGCCTGGGGGAGCTCAGCTGGCCAAGTTCCCTCCTGGAAAAGGCACTCTTACACCTGGGAAATGATGGAACTGTCCCTGTCAGGGTGACCCCAGCAGAAGGGCGGGGTGTGCTGTGCTGTTCCTGATGTTCCAGCTGTGCCATTCCTGATGTGCCACCCTGCCATTCCCAGCGTTCCAGCTGTGCCGTTCCCAGTGTCCAGCTGTGCATCCTGCCCCACGCGCTGTGTCGCCCTTTTCCTTCCTTTGCCCGATGTGCGGGTGGTTTCCTGTGCCGCGGCTGCGGAGGGCTGGCTCCCTCCTCGCTCCGTTTTCCTGCTGCCCTTTCGAGCCCGGCCGGCGCAGCAGCGCCTGTGCCAGATCCCATCCCTGCTCCGGCCCCGCTCCCTGCCCGGCTGCCGCGGGACGGCCGGGACAGGAGAGAAGAGGACAGGAGAGGACAGGAGAGGACAGGAGAGGACAGGAGAGGACAGGAGAGGACAGGAGAGGACAGGAGAGGACAGGAGAGGACAGGAGAGGACAGGAGAGAGCCGAGCGGTCCCTGTGGCACTGCCCCAGCCCAGCCATGGCATCCGCACAGGTGAGTGCCCCACCACCACATCCCGGTGTCCTCCTGGCCGTGTCCTGCCTGTGCCGTGTCCGTGTGCCTCGGGATGTGCTGGCAGCTGTGCCCGGCCTGGGGGGCTGCGCTGGGAGGGCACACATCACACGGTGGCACACGGTGGCACTGTGTGGGACCGTGGGGCTGGCTCGGGGTGAGGGGCTCGGCCCTGACATGGCTGAGGGAAGGAGCCGGGGCTGTGGGAGCTGCTGTGGGCTCTGGAGTTCACTGCAGGGGACAAGGAGCTCATTGCAGGGGACAAGGAGCTCACAGGTCCCATTAAGGCTCCCTGTTACCTGCAATAGGCACGTGCTCACCAGGCTCTCCACGCGCTCTAATGCCACACTGGGATTATGCCGAGGCCTTGCCCTACTCTCTCCTATTAATATTAACTGGAATTAATGAGATGAAGGGTGGAGAGATGCAGGGAGCACCGCAGAGGATGCTCCCCTGGCCCATCACCCCAAGGACCTGCTGGTGCCCCTGGAGCAAAGGTGGCACCGAAGCCTGCAGCCCCAGCGTGGGTTCTGCTGCCTGTGGGGCCTTCCTGGGTGTCAGGGAGCTGTAATCGGCTTCTCTGGAGTAAAGCAGCTTTCTGCAGCTGCCCTGGGCCATGAGCAGGGGGTGCCAGGGGCTGCCAGGAGCCATGTGTCCCCTCCAGGACCCTGCTGCTATTAGGTTTCCATTCCCATGGCTTCACCAGCTGCTGGAGGGTCTGAAGGCCTTGGCCGGGCAGCACCCACTGGCAATGTGAATGGGTGGAGGGTGGGAGTCCCACGGGATCCCTGTCCTGGGCAGGAGCAGCCAGGGCCAGGGAGCAGCTCTGGCTCAGCCGCTGCTCTCACCTGTAATTGGCACTGAGGGGTTGCTAAATGCAGCAGCGAAGGCTGCTGGCTAATTAGTTTATTCTCTAAACCAGCCTCTCAGGAGCAGCTCGGTGATCTGGGAAAGGCCAGGGCTGTCATTACCTCGTTAGGCCAGCTAATGGAGCTGGGAAACACAAACCTGTGCGCGCTCCGCTGAGGCGCAGCAGCTCTGGCTCCGTGAGTCCCTGCTGTGCTACGGGCACCCCTGAACCTGGGAAACCTTCCTGGGAAACAGCGCCGAGCACCTGCCCTGGCTCCCGGGACAGCCCGCGGGCACACCCGAGGGAAGAGGCTTCTCCAGAGGCCGTGCGGTGTGAGCTGGCTGGGACAGCCTCCCTGCTGCTGCGGGCGCGCTACCGGCCGGACACTCCCCCTGCCACGATCGCTGCTTTTGTTTCTGGACTGGGTGGGGAGTGGAAACCCGTTGTCCCTTCCCGTATAGAACAACAGGGATTCGTTACCCCAGTGCCCGGAATAGCACCGATGGAGCTCCCACCCCTTTCCATTTCTCCTGATCTCTGTGGAGCTCTCCATGGAAACGGGATCGGCATCATCCCCGCCAGTCCCACAGCCGTGCTGGGTTATCAGGGCTGGGGCTCCGAGCTGGCATCGAACAGCTGTGCCCTCCCCGGATGGAGAGGGTGCCCCGATCCCTGTGCCCTCCCTGGATTGCCCCGATCCTTGTGCCCTCCCCGGATGGAGACGATGCCCCGATCCTTGTGCCCTCCCCGGACTGACGATGCCCCGATCCCTGTGCCCTTCCCNGACGATGCCCCGATCCCTGTGCCCTTCCCGAGAGGATGCCCCGATCCCTGTGCCCTCCCCGGATGGAGAGGATGCCCCGATCCCTGTGCTCTCCCCGGACTGAGGATGCCCCGATCCCTGTGCCCTCCCCGGCCCGAGAGGATGCTCCGATGCCCAGCACTGCCGCTCCAGTGCCCGCTGACATCCGAGGGACAGCGGGACACACCAGGAGAGCTGCAGGCAGGGACCGGACTGTGCCGACTGTCCCTGTTCCCTCCCTGGGTTGCTCAGCGCATGGGTGCTGCCGGGAGCGAGGAATGCAGGGCTGGCCGAGCTCCTCCCGCTCCTGCTGCCAGCCCGGCCCAGGGCAGGTATCGCCGCCACACCCAGAGCCGTGCGGGGAGCCCTGACCCCGACACCCCCAAGCCTGCGCTTGAACCCGGCCGCAGGTGGAGGTGATGCTCCGAGGAGGAGGAGGAGGAGGGATAATTACTGGCCTGGGCCGTCCTTGCGTGCTTCGTGGTTCTGCGGCTCAGCAATTAGCGCTTGGGAGCGGCCGGGGAGGAGCTGCTCGCGATCCTTTGTCTCTCGGAGTTTCCCAGCAGAAGCTGTTCCCCGTGATTTGCTCTGCGGTGTCGCTGCCCCAGCTGAACCTGTGCGGCAGCTGCTGCCTCACCTGCCCGCAGGTCTGGGCAAAGAAAACGCTGGTCCCTCCATAAAGTCAACACCACAGTAGGCTCTGATTATATCTTGCAAACAGATGCAGTCACACATATCCATGATATCTTTTTTCACCCTTGGAGAATTAATGTTAGAGGAAAAATAATTTTAGTTAACAACTAGTGTGTTACCAAAAGGGATTTTTTTTTTTTTGTGTTTTTGTTTTTAATCAGGGGAAAAATCAGTTATGCCAGAACAATCCCAAACTGGTGCCTCAGCCAGTCCCCTGAGGAGATGGGATCGGTACTCCAGGAGCAGGGAAAACCGAGGCAGATGGAGGTGAGGGTTGGTGGGGCAGGACAGAGGGTTGTCAGTGGTTGGCTTGGGGACCGTCACCCCTGCTCCACGCTCAGCTCACATCCCCGAGGCCGGGCAGTGCCGGAGGCTGCAGGAGTGCCGGGCCGGCTGGAGCTGGGGTGGGAGCACGGCAGGTCGGCCCGGCTGAAGTTTCGGTGGCTGAGCTGCAGAGTGTGGGCAGCTTCTGTGCCAGCCCAGCACCTCCTGCCCGCGTGTGGCAGCCGGGAGCTGCCCGGGCAGAGCCTGTAAGCAAAGCCGAGAGGTGCCCCGGTGCTGTCTGGTATGCTCCCGTGGCTGGAGCGGTGGGATGGGAGCGCTGCATCCCTTGGCGCGTTTCTACTTTTAACGAGTTAAGGATCGTGTCTGTAACCTGCCCTAATTTTAGGCAGTGGTCTCCGGCGCTGAATTCCCGCAGGGAAGAATGAGTGCAGGTGTAAAATTAGCCGGATTATTTCTGGGCTGGCTCCAGTGCTCCATCATGGAAACGTCCGGCTCAGCCTGTCTGTGCTGCTGCCCCCCAGGCAGGCAGTTCCCACCTCAGGGTCGGCCTGCCACCACAGCCTTGTTATCCACGTGGAGGTTTCGAGGGAAAGCACACCAGTCCTGCGTTAGGGATTGATCCATGCTAGGGGCAGCTGAACAGAGCGGCCTTTCAGTCCCGGCAGTTTGGCTGGGAAGAGCTTGGGAAGCAGGGACTGGACAAGGATAAATGGTACATTTCTAGGCTCTGCCACAGCTGGAGAAGAGATTATGTGAAATAACTAACATGGAAATGTTAATCAGCATTAGCTGTAGCCCAAATTCCATTAGAGGAATGCTAAACAAAGAGAAGGAAAAGGCTGGGATTAGGGTGGCTTGGCAACAGGCTGTCCTCCCCAGAGTTTGGGTCTCGTGCTCCAGGATTTAAGCTGCCGTTTAAAATACAAGTCATTTGCTTTCCCTCCTCGGTGCAAACACCAGAATGTCCAAGTGCAGAGCAGCTGGAACCGGCACATGGAGTGTGCAGCAGCCTGGAACGCTCTGCTGAGGGTACAGCAAAGCAGCAGCTCCTGGGTGAGCACAAACACCCCTGGCCCTGCCCTGCCAGGACAGCAGCAGCTCCTCAGCGAGCACAAACACCCCTGGCCCTGCCCTGCCAGGACAGCAGCAGCTCCTCGGTGAGCACAAACACCCCTGGCCCTGCCCTGCCAGGACAGCAGGAGCTCCTCGGTGAGCACAAACACCCCTGGCCAGGCTGCTCCTGGCCCTGCCCTGCCAGGGACCGGTGTCATAGAGAGGTGGTGACTGAGTGGGGCTGCAGGGGACATGGCCAGGCTGAGGGCACTCTGGAAGGACATTTCTTGGGGTTTTGGTTTTTCATGACTGGACAAGATCTCCTGAGCTTTTGGGTTAATGTTACCTTGTGTTTGACTGTTCACTCCCTGGTTTCAGTGCTTTTCCCTGCTCGCATTGTCCTGGCCCTTTTTTACCAAGTTTTCAGAGTTAATATTTTTGAAGTAACTCAGGTTCCTCCTGTTCTTCCCCTAAGGAGCCAGGCTGGGAGAGCTGGGGCCATTCAGCCTGGAGAAGAAAAGGCTCCTGGAAGATTTTAGAGCCCCTTCAGTGCCTAAAGGGCTCTGAGAGACCTGGAGAGGGACTTTGAACAAGGGCCTGAGGTACAGGATAAGGGGGATAACTTCACACAGCTCCAAGGTCCCTTCCAACCCAAACCAGTCTGGGATTCCGTGTTCTCATTTGAGCTGGAAATGCAGGAGGATGTGGAGCTGTGGAGCCTGACACAGGGGAAACCCCTAGGGCAGAGTTCACCCCAGTCCAGCAGGACTGGAACTGGTTTGGATTGAGCTGTGCCTCTTTCCCCACTTGCACACTCCTGGAGGGCTGCCGGGCCCTGCAGGGGATGGAGGGGGAGCGAAGCTGTGCAGTCACACACGCTGTGATCTCTGCGTACAGCTGATTGTTCGAGAGGCTCTTGTGGCAGAGGCCACTCTGGAATGCATCCCAGGCTGGATGTGAGGTGGAGTTTGAGTGTGGAAGCTGCCCTGCGGCAGGACAGAAGTTATTTTCTCCATGGAGTTTGCAGATTGCTCACTGCACTTGAGAGACCGAGCAGACAAGCGTGTTCAAACAACAGAACCCAAGAGCGGTGGGCACTGGCACTGTTTAGCAGGGCTGGAGCCTCACAGCTAACAGAGGCCCCGAGCTGAGGAGCAGAGCTGCCCAGGCAGCCAGGGAAGCACTCCCAGGTGGGATGCCCCGCGGCAGGCGCCGTCCCGGCCGCTGGAGGGGCTGGTGTGGGGACAGTGTCCGGTGTCTGCTCCGGGCACTCACCACACCATAAGGGCACGGCACGGCGCTCCCGGACAGGTTCCCAGGCTGTTTGGGTGCTCTGCCCACGGGGATTTTTCCCCTTCTCTAGAAATGACCAGACTTTGAGAGAAGCCGTCCTTGAATAGCTCGGCAGGGAGCCGGCTCAGGTTTCCCAGCTGCCGAGGCCATCCAGCAGGTATTTCGGGCAGCCTCGGCTGTGTCCAGCAAGCCGTGGGGTGCCGGTGGAATTAGGACACAGTGTGCCTGCCCCTTCTCCCAGCACTGCTCCAAGGGCCGAGGTCTCTGCTCCCCAGCGAGACCAGCCCCCGGATTTGTGCACAGATTGCTGCCCGGCAGGAGCCGAAGCTCCTTTCCAGAACGAATCCCATTCTCAGGAAATGCAGCCCCCGTTTGCCATCGGCCAGCATCCAAGAGAGAGCAGTACCAGCAGACACAGGATTTATTCTGCAGGAGCACCGTGAACTCGAGGGTGCAGTAACTGGTGTGAGGGACAGCCGTGTGCCAGCCTCAGGTCACCCTGGTCTCCTGTGCCACCCCGGGGGTGTTCACGGCCCAGCCTCTCTCTGCTCTGTGAGCCCAGGCTGGTTTGGCTGCTGCAGGTTCAGCTGCCCTCTCCGAGCAGGCAGGAGCTCAAACCCCGCTGGTTTCCCACTGCTCCGAGCAGATGGAGAGCAGGGAAGGCACGGCCAAGATAATGGAGCTAATTTGCGAGGCTCGGGGAGCTGTGTGGGGTTTCTCTGGCTTCAGGAGACGCTGCTGGTTGGGATTACTGTGGGAGACGCTGGGGTTGCTATTATTACACTGCAAATCCTGCATGCCTGGCTGCTTGCTAACCTGGGACGCTGCTTGCTTTGCCCCTCATCACCCTAAAAATGAATCCAGGATCTCTCCGGTGCTGACAGGAGTTCCCAAGAAGAGGCAGAGGGTGAGGGAGCTACTGAAGGTCACGAGGCTCCAGTTTCACCGTTGATCCATTTGAGCTTAGACAAGGCTCGGAGCTGTTGGTGCTCCAACCCCAGACATCGCACACACACAAGGATAAGGAGCTTAGGAAGAGCTTTGCCTTTGCTACTGACTCGAAAGCTTTGGAAAGCGCGCCGTGGTTGCCTGGGAGCGCTGGTTTCCAGCACAGCCGGCCAGCCCACCCGTGAGGATGGAGGAAGATGTGCTGATGACAGCAGCTATTGGAGATGTTTGTCCCTGAGCTGGGCTGGCTCCCCACAGATAGAGCATTGTGAAGACCTGCCTGCAGCTCTGCCAGCGCTCTGATGGATTTGCACGCTCTGTCACCACAGAGTGCCGTTTTTGTCTCTCTTTTGCTGCAAATGAAACAGTTAAACTGCAGCATGGTCACTCCCTGGCCCGACTGCTCTGTGCAGGAAGGCATTTGGCTCTGGTGAAGTTCCTTTTGATCTTTACGTTCCTCTGGCTCCTTATCACTTCTCCTTATCCCTGCTGTTTGTCTGTCCTCCCATTTACCATAGTCCATGGTAAGGCTTTATCTCCAGGATCAAACCAGTCCAGGGGAGAAACCACCAGGGTTTCTCCTGCCACTGCTCTGTCCCCTGGTGCAGCCCCAGGAGCCGTGGTCCGAGGTCCCTTTTGCCTCTGCTCCCGTGTTCCAGGAGTTCCATAATTCCATGGAAAGCCTGCCAGCTCATGCTGATAAACCCAGGCAGCAGCAAACCCCACTTGTGTTTGAGGTGAGGGGAACCAGAACCCTTTGGCAACAATGCCCTGATGGGAAGGTGAGAAGTTTTTGGAAGGTCCCTTGCAGCCACTTCTGTTTCTAATTGTACTTCCCAGCCTCGGGTAGGGCCAGAGCGCTGGGACACAGCTCGGTCTGTGTGGGACACGCTGCCTTTGCTTCACTTGGGAGCTCAGCTCCCTACACGTGCTGGAATGTGCTGTTAATTAACACCAAGTATCACACAGATACTGTGACCACAGAGAGCACGGGTCTGCTGGCTGCCTCTGTGCCTCAGCACAACCATTCCACTTCTCTGAGGGTGAATTGGCTTTCTCTCAGCAGCTGAGGTGCTCAGCTAGGCTTGGAGCCCCAAGAAAAGATGCCTTCACTGTACACCTTCCCCAGTGACATTCCATAACTTTCTCCTGGCATCTGGAACAAGAGTTTACTGCAGTCAAGAAAATTAAATTCACCACTCCCCTGAAAGTACATGTGAGTGGGGAAAAAATGAGGAGCTGTTTTCAGTCTTCATCCACAACCTGAACTTTGCCCTCTTTTACTGCCAAAACAGATTCCCTTCCTTTGGGGCGTTTTCCTCTTTGGGGATGTGTTTTAATCCGTGCTGAATCCACAGGACAGCCTGTTCTGTTGGCTCTCCCGGCAGCAGGCGGCAGCCCTGGTTTCTACACCCACTTCTGAGCTGACGTACAGCTTTGGAGAGCCCTTTCCCACCTGTTCCCGTTCCCAGCGCTGCCCTCTTGGCTGCAGTTCTCCGGGAGCTGCTGCCAGGCACGGTCTGGCGCTGGGTCTGGGCACGGCTCCGTGCGCAGGGCGAGCGCTCCCTGTGCCTGTCGGGCACTGCTCTGCAGCAGCCCCGAGGAGCCAGGGAGAGCGGCCAAGTTGGCAGCGGGCGCTCGGCTCCCGAGAGGTTGGCACACGCTTTGTTTTTCCCGAGCTCGGCCTCAGGCCAGGCGGGCTCAGAGCTCAGTGTGCAAACACTGCTGAGCGCAGGTTGCCGTCTAAACATGTTCCCTTCCTCCTCCCTTCCTGGGAACCCGGGACAAAATGGGGGTGAAAGGAGAAAGAAAGAAGAAAGGAGGTTGTAGTGATGTGGCGCCGGGCTCTTCTCCCAGGAAACAACCCACAGGATCAGAGCAAACAGCCAGTGGAGGTTTAGGTTGGATATTAAGAAAAATTTCTTCACTGACAGGGTTACCAAGCTTTGGAAGAGGCTGCCCAGGGAAGTGGTGAAGTCATCATGGAAGTGTTCAAAAAACCACTTGGACATGACATTCAAGGACGAGGCTCAGCGCTGGGCATGGTGGTGTTGCATGGTTGACAGCTGGACTTGATGAACTCAGAGGTCTTTTCTGGCCTTAATAATTCCATAATTCCATGATTCTCTAGAGCTCGGACACTGGCTTGCTTTGGCTGTGTGTTGTTAAACCTTCCCACTGCTTGTCTGTACGTCGCTGGGGCCGTGTCCCCTCCCCATCCAGCAGTGCAGGTTGGTGCACACCTGGCTGGCACTGCCCTGGGGAAGGTGGGAGTCAGCAGGCTCTGGGTGCTGCTGGCCCTGGCAGTGTGTGTGCTCCTGCCCATGTAGTCACTGCTGCTCCAGGGATGTCCCTGGTGTGACCCTGGGACCTGGCCCGAGGGACAGACGTGTGTCCTGCTGGGGACACTGCACCCAGCGGGGTGGCAGACACCCCACGGCAGCAATCCTTGCAGTGGAGGCTGGGACTCTTCCCGGGCTCAAGAGCAAAAGGAGATAAAATGATCTCCTCCTCCGTGTGTGTGCCTGGCAGGGGGATTCATTTATCTGCATGATTAGGGCAGCAAGTGATGCAGGAGGCGCCTGGGTAATTTAATGACCCAGGTGGAAATAGAAAGCCAAGAGCGTGTTTCCCTTTCAGCCGTGCTGGGGTTTGATTTTTATGTCCTGTTACAAATGGATTGATAAATGAACCCCCTGGAGAAGTGGAATATATTCGCACTGCTCTGTGTGAAACTGCTGAGAACCAGAGCTTGCATCTGGCCTCTTTTTGGGGACAGGTGCTGCCATGGCCTGTGCAGAGGGGGCTCCCCAGCTCCTGCGTGGCTGCAGGAAGGTGGCACTGACACAGGTGGAGGTCCTGGAGTCACATCCGATGGATATGAGCCTCACCCACTCAGGCAGTCGGTACCACCTCGTTTTGTGCAGTGTGTGAGGGTACAGGTGGAGGTCCTGGAGTCCCATCCCGATGGATACGAGCCTCACCCACTCAGGCAGTCGGTACCACCTCGTTTTGTGCAGTGTGTGAGGGTACAGGTGGAGGTCCTGGAGTCCCATCCCGATGGATACGAGCCTCACCCACTCAGGCAGTCGGTACCACCTCGTTTTGTGCAGTGTGTGAGGGTACAGGTGGAGGTCCTGGAGTCCCATCCCAATGGATACGAGCCTCACCCACTCAGGCAGTCGGTACCACCTCGTTTTGTGCAGTGTGTGAGGGTACAGGTGGAGGTCCTGGAGTCCCATCCCGATGGATACGAGCCTCACCCACTCAGGCAGTCGGTACCACCTCGTTTTGTGCAGTGTGTGAGGGTACAGGTGGAGGTCCTGGAGTCCCATCCCGATGGATACGAGCCTCACCCACTCAGGCAGTCGGTACCACCTCGTTTTGTGCAGTGTGGGATCACCTCGCTCTGTGCTTTTGTGACTGATTCAGATGCTCTCTGAGTTCTGGCTGGGGTAAGAGAATGGCACAAACGCTCTTCCACCGGAGCAGAAACACGGGCTCTGGCACTGGAGCTCTGGAAATCCCACCGTGCTGCAGCAATTCCTTCCTCCTGCCTCGCTGTACGGTTTGGCTCCAATTAGTCGGTCTCGACTGCTACATGTGCAGGCCAACACTGCTTCTATTTCAGGGGGACTTGCCAGAGATTAATTAGATCCCAGGCCTGCAGAGGACCAGCCAGCACATTTCGTGTGCCATTAACTCGGCACTTACCAGGCAAGCATTGTCGGGATAAATCTCCCTTTGTTGTGCTGCTGTCACCAGGGCTGTCACCAGGATGAGCCTTTGAGCAGACACGGGGTGATGGTTTGGGAGCTCAGAGCCAGCCCTGGTCACTGGGATGGCACTAAGTGTGTGCTCCCTGCTCACAGAGCTGCTGAGGCACAGCATCCCCCAGACCTCGAGTCAGGGCACAGGGATGTGCAGTGTCAGCCCCTGCTCCAAGGAAACCTGTGCTCTGAAGGGTAAAATCACAGACAGAGAAGTCACGGAGCTGGGGAGAGCGGGGACAGATCTCCAGCAGGAGCTGCAGGTATCTGTTTGGAAAGCATGAAGTGACCTTATCTCAGCAGCCCGAGGTTGTGCTCTGCTCCTGGTGCCCACACACTGGGAACACAAACCGCAGCAGGCTGGCTTGTCCCGGCTCGTCCCACTTCCAAGAGAGCCTGGCCAGACAATGAGGGACAGGAGCCAAGAACCAGGAATGCCGTGATGGCGAGAGCGAAACAAAATCAGGGACCAGAAACAAAAAAGAGATTTGGAGCAACCTGCTCTGTGGAAGCTGTTGGGGCTGGAGCTGGATGGCCTGTAAGGTCCCCTCCAACCCAAAGCACTCCAGAATTTTGTGATTCCATGATCTATCATCTAGCTAATCATCTGGAGGGGATGGGAAGTGCAGTGGGAGCTACATGCCAAGAATCTTAGCAGCAGCCTGAATTAATTTGAAGAGCCAAGTGAGAAGCCTGGAGAAAAAGCCTCTAGCAGTGTCCAGAATGAGGGAGCAGTCCTGGCAGTGTGGTCAGGGAAGGGCCAGATGTGGAATCTGCCCAGACTGCCCTGGAACACCCCGGCTTGGCCTGGGGACTGTGGGGTGAGGTTGGTTAGCTGGGCTGCCACTCACACCGACAAGTCAGGCTCCAGAAATCCGAGGTGAAACATCTCGTTCTGGTGCTGACACGTCGGGCTGGGAGATGGCGTTCAGATAGGGAGCTCCCTGCTTTGACAGCAGGCTGGAAACGGGAAGGCTGCGCTCCAGCTGCTCGGGCTGAAGGCTCTGCCCTGCACACAGACCCACGGGACACGCTGCCCTGGGCTGGGCTCCAGGGGATCCAGGTGGATCTCAGGGCTGGATGCCATCCTGTCCGTGCAGCGCTGGCCGAGCCCTCAGCAGAGCAGTGGCTCCCCTGGCTGGGGCAAACGTTGGATGCGTGTGTATAAATAATGTGTATTATGTGTATATGTATTATGTGTATATGTATTATGTGGATTATTGTGAGAAATAAACAGAAAGCAAAGAACCTTGCACGGTACAGTCACGCCTTCCAGACTGCTCCCGTGCTGACACCAGTGTCCATAAAGGCATGCCACTCTCTAACTTCAATTAATTAGAGAGTTTCTGTCCGTGAGCTTCGGTTATTAACAACTCAAGGGGACGGGGAACGCGTGGATGTGATTGTCAGGGGACTGGGAACGTGTGGATGTGATTGTCAGGGGACAGGGAACACCTGGATGTGTGTGATTTTCAGGGGACAGGGAACGTGTGGCTGTGATTGTCAGAGGACAGGGAAAGGCGCCGGAATTGGCCGAGCACTTGGAACTGCCCCGTGCAGCTTCTCGGCACTGACTCGAGAGCGAGGAGTTATTTTTAAGACTCTGCTTTCCCTCAAACTGCAATGACTCAGAAGGAGCTTCCTTCCAACAGCACAGATTTGGTGGGGAAAGGGGAAAGCTGCTGGTGTTAGCTTGGTCCTGAGAATGGGACAATGTTTTTGCAAAGCTGAAACTTACTTTTGGTGAACTTTTGGTGAGATGTGTCTGGAGCTGTGGCTTCTGCTCCAGGACATGCTGGAGCTCTGTTGGTGGAAGGAGAGATGCTGCCTGAAACATGGCCCTTCAGGGAGAAAAACACCACAAATTTTAACGGCGTTTGGGGCATAAACAGTGAGTCCCCAGAGAGCCCAAATCTGGGATTAATAGAGGGGTCAGAGTGCCCAGGGGAAAGTTTGCATTTCGGAGCTGGCCGGACTGCCCGGCCACCCTGCTGTGCACAAAATGAGTTCATATTTAACAGCACCATTTTCTCTCCTTCTGAACATGTCACCTATGGAGCAGCCCAAGTGTTTGAACAGGGTTTGGCCAGATTGATTAAAAGGCTGTGACATTTACCTCCAACCTCGCTCATATTAGAGATCCATTGATCAAACAGCCCCTTTCCAGCTCTAATAAGTAAGGTCTTAAACCCAACCCATGGGCTGCTATTAAATAAACCTCAAATAAGCCTTAAAACCTTCTGTCATCAGTGCAGTGTGATGGGGCTGCGAGGAAAATGGGGTGGGAAGGGGACAGTAAATACGACTTGGGATTTGCAGAACTGAACTCAAACTCGGACGTGCTGACGCTGAGTCTGGAGTTCATGGTGTTGTTTAAAACGCTGCCTGTGCCCAGCTCGGGCCTCTGCTGTGTTTATTACGGGCACTGTTTGCACAGCAGCCATTGGTTCCTATAGCCCGCTGCAGGTGAGCGGGAGGGCTCCGAGCTTCCTCCTCAGCCACCGGGCGCTCTGTACTCGGAGGAACGGAGGCGGGGGCCCCCCGGCACCAGGTACACTCACCTGTCCCGGTGCTTTTCCCGGTCGTTATCCCGGTTTTTATCCCGGTTCCTATCCCGGTGCCTCAGGAGCCGCAGCCCCGCCCTCTCTATGGTGCCCTGAGGGGCCGCCCCGGGNGCCGGTGCGCGCCCCCGCCCGCGGCCGCGCCATGAAGAGCCTCAAGTCCCGGCTGAAGAAGCACGAAGCGGTCATCGGGGGCAGCGCGGTGAGTGCCCGGGGCACGATCCCCGCCTGGCTGGGGGGCGGCAGAGCACGGGGAGGTCCCGTTTCCTGGGGGGCGGCAGAGCACGGGGGTCCGGGTGGCTGGAGAGGCGGAGAACGTGGGGTCCCGGCTCCCGGAGGGGCGGAGAACGGAGGATTCCGGCTCCCCGGGGGAAGGAGAGCGGGGGGTCCCGGCTCCCGGAGGGGCGGAGAACGGGGGGTCCCGGCTCTTGGGGGCGCAGAGCTCGGGGGTCCCGGCTCCCGGAGGGGCAGGGCACGGAGGATTCCGGCTCCCCGGGGGAAGGAGAGCCCGGGCCCCCCGGGTGCGGAGGGGGTTCGGGGCACCGGGCTGGGCGGTCCCCGAGCCGCCCCCGGTCTCTCGCTNGTGCGGAGGGGGTTCGGGGCACCGAGCCGTCCCCGGTCTCTCGCTCCGGCTGCCCCAGCAGGTTCCCCGTGCCTGGCTGCTGCTCCGTGGCTCCGGCACTAATTCAGGGTTTTTTTTCCCCAAAAAGCCTCGGGGGCCGGTGCGGGGCTGGCCCAGCCCGTGAGCTGCGGGCAGGAATTGCCGTGATGAATCGGAGCGCTTCTGCTGGGGGTTTGCTTGGAAAGCGTGCCGGGAGCTCTGCGAGCGGCTGGGATTGCCGATGGCTCTGGAGGGCAGCGCTGGGGAGGCTGCACCCCTGGAAATGCACCTTTGGCATGGTGCTGTTGGCCGTGCCTTCTTGTCCGGCTCCCAAAATTCGGGCTGGTTTTAGCTGGCTTCAACTGGCTCTGTTGGTCTTTATTTTTGCTTCATTCATCCCTGCGGATGGCTTTCGTTGGGGGTGGGGGTGTTTGGAGCTGGAGGAAGCTGTGTTTGGAAGTTGTTTGGCGCGGTAAATCATCTTTAATTGTGCGGGTTCAGCGGATACTTCCCGGGATCCATCCTGAGCTGCTCTGGCTGCGAGGAATAGCGGCACAGGGCGGTGGATGCGAGACTTTTATCAGCCCTTTGGAGATGCTGGCTGTCTCTGGAACCCTCCTGTGCTGCTGCCGTGGGTCTGAGGCTGTTCCCTGGCAGGAGCAGCTCTGGAGTGCTGACGGAGCCCCTGGCAGATGACAGCTCCCATCGCCGTGCCCCAGGATCCAGGAGCGCAGCAGTGATTCATGAGGCTGTTATGAGGATTTGTCATGCGTGGGCTGGCGCTGCTCCGCGTTCATTAGCTGTCCTGCACTTTGTTTGTTATTCTCAAATTAGCCCAATAATTAAATTCGAACAAAGGCTGGCAGCACCTGTGTTTGGTTTTGAATAGACACGGAGATTTTTCACGTCCAATAAACCTCTTCAGAGGAGCTCTGAGCAGTCTTAGTACCTTTGGGAGCTGAAGTTGCTCTAAAATACGTGAAGGGAAATTGCTTTCAGCAAGATCCTGTAAAGACAGGGATTTTTGTCCACAGTAAACTTATTTCCCCTGTTTATTACACAGTTTGGTTGTGTGATCACTCAGCCATTTCATCAAATAGCAATTTTTAATCCCCTCAGTGGGGGACAGAGCCGTCCCGGTGGGTGGGTGGGTGTTTGCAGGGGATGAAGCTGGTCTCTGTTCGGCTGGAAGGAGGGAAATGGGTGGGAGCCCTGCCAGCGGCAGCTTTGGAGATCCTGCTTGAAAGGAGAGCACAAGGCTTGCCTGTTTGAGAAACTCCATCCCTCTCTCCTCTCCCCACCCAGTGCTGTTTCCTGGGGGGTGGAGAGAAACCTAATCCAGCCTGATTTTTGGAAGCTTTCCTCCAAAAAAAGGTGAAGGTAGCAGTTAGGTGCTTTCTGATGGGGATCTATTGGGAAAGGCTTTGTTGCTGATCTGTGATGGAGGGAAACCGCGGGAAGCAGCAGAAAATAAAAACCACGTTAGTTATTACTGATTCCATGGTTATCCAGAACGCTGAAAGTGGAATTACCTGGTTCTGCCAACTCCAGCTGGCTGACGGTGCTTGGAAAATCATCTGAGCGGCAGTTCAGTGCTCTGCATAGTGAGACAAATGCCTGCCATTGGCAGGAGGGCAGGCTGGAAAGTTGGATGTGGGCTTCTGAGGGGCAGGGAGGTCAGAGGAGGAGCCTCGTTCACAGCATTTACTGGAAAGGTCTTAATTAATGTAGTCCATCCCACTGCAGCCCGTGCCTCTGAGATTCCAGAGCACATCCTGACACTGTAAATGTGTGTTTGGAGCCTGGATTGTGATAAGGAAATGTTAGCAGAGTTAGGAATCGTGTCTGTACCCATGAGATCCTCGTTGGTCGGTCTCTCTTGGCTGGGGAAGGGTTGGTTTGTTGTTCTGCAGAGCTGTCTCTGGGTCAGAGCTTTGCAAATGGACTGTCAGGGGTGAGCTCTGGCTGTGGGAAAAGGCAAAAATTACTGCTTATTGCTGTGACCCTGGGGAGGGGCTCTGCTCAAGCTCGGGTATGCTCTCCCCTCGGGTGGGGTAAAGCCTTGCTGCCCCTTGTGATGAGGGCTGGAATTTCGGGAAGGGGCACCTGGAGTTAAAGGAAAAGCAGGGTTCCTGGTGGTGCTAGGAGCACAGCTGGAGTGGGATCCCCAGGGTTCAGGAACCACCAGCCCTGCCTGGGGCACCTGCAGGAGGTGGGAATCACCTGCAGGAGGTGGGAATCACCCGCACTGCTGGGAATGGGCAGATACAAAACCATGTGGAAACTCCCACCACTCCTTTCTCCTCTGGGAAAAGTGGTGCTGGGCTTTGTTTAATTAAGAGGAGCCAAACCTGCCACATAATTAGCGGAAACCATTGTGCAAGGAACAAAGGGACACCTGAGCACTTGCCCTGGTGTAACGAGCTGTGATTATTAAATGAATATCTGAACGAGCTGTGGAGTTAGTGACAGCTGAGATTGTTCGAGGTTGTGTCAACACTTCTTTCCCTGCGGATGCTGCCCAGCTCTGTTAAGTGGATGAGTTTTCCTCTGGGAGAGGAGTGGAGCTTTGTGGGGTGACCCAACGCACCATTAAACATCTGCTTCTGCCCCGTCAGCAGCAGAGAGAGCAGGTACCACCTCCTGTTCTGGGCTGACCCGTTCTGTCATGGGAATAAAGGATGCTGCTTGAATTTGCTAATTCGTCGGCAGCGCCTTCTTGTCGGATGTGCAGCAGCACAAATGCTGGCAGTGATTTGTGACCCCGGTGTGCTGTCAAAGGCACGTCAGTAACTGAAGGGGTGGAGTGAAAAACAGGTGTTTGATAACCTAAATTTAACCCTTGAAAGACTGAAGATCATTTGAGTACACGAACAAGGCTTCTGTGGCATTTGTGTCCTGGCTCTGCCCAGTGCAAGGACACAGCCCAGTTTGTCAGCCAGGCTGATCCCAGTGCCCTGACCCATCAGCAGAATTTTTCCAGCGTTGCTGCTGCTGGCTGGAGCAGTTCTGGCCTGTCCCTCCTCCCTGAGGTGACTTTGCCGTGACATCCCCAGGCACTGCAGCCAAGCACCCCCAGCCCTGCAATATTCCAGCGGCATTCCTGGCCTGGCTGGGGCTGTTCCTTGGAGCAAGTTTGGTTCCAGGAAGCTTTATTCAGGCTCGTGCTAATGTGTTTGTTCTTGGAAAAAAATCTTTGTGATTCATTTGCATTTAGTTAACTGGAATTAGAGCTTGTTTGTGTGATGTTTGGGGTGAAGCTGGAGAAGCACAGCGGGCAATTTGTGGTGCAGCCTGTTTACAGGTGCATTGTAATTTTCAGGCTCCATAGAAAGGAGAGTTAATGCTTTATCGCTTTGGAATGTAGCAATTAAAAGCATTTAAAAGAGTGGAGGTTCAGTGCAGGCCTGGGAGCTCAGTATCCTGAGCTGATTTGCAGACATAATTGCACAGATAAGCTCCGTGTGTATCTGTTTGGGCTTCGTGTGACCTTTTGTGTAGAAACAACTTATGGAGAACTTTGTCAGTATTTAAATATTAATATTAGCAAGCACGTGCTTGAACATCTGAGGCTGATCCTGCTCTCATCACTTGCTGGTGACTGGCCACAGCTGGGGTTTGTTGCTCCCTTCCCCGTGTGCTCGGGGCTGGATGCAACAGCCACGTCAGCTTTCATCACCCCTGATATCCCTGATGCTTTAATAGATGGAAGTAGAGAAATCAATGGGGCCCTGCCTGAGAGCTCAGAAATTCCAGCTAATGCTCCTGGGAAGGCAGGAGCTGTGCTGCTCCCCCTGGCAGCTGGACTCTGCCCCCGCTCCTGTTTGAAGGGGAAATATTTCCCCTGGGCGCCTGTGGGGTGAAGCCAGGCTGCAGCAGGAGCTGGGCTAGCATGGGGGTGCGATGTTCTTTGTGCTCTTTGTGATGTGTGTGCTCTTTGTGTGGCCCCAGGTGGCAGGAGATGTCCCCAGCAGAGTTTGGGAATGCAGCTGCAGTGCCCCAGCAGCTCTGATCACTCCTGTGGGTGTCCGAGGCTGTTTTATCAATAAAGCGCTCTGGAGTTTTGTGTTGGCCATGAGATATGAGAAGGTTGTTTCTGAACACAACTGGGACTGGTTTTAGTTCTTTGAGCTGGCTTTGCCTCCTGCAGGGGCTGTAGGCAGAATCCTTTGGCACTTCCAGTGTAGCCTCTTGTGGCTGGTGCTGGTGGATTTTCCCCTGGCACAGCCTGGAAGAGAGAAACTGGCACTGCTGCCAGGGATCTCTCACTCCTTGCAGCGGGAAATGTTGATTTTGAGAGGATTTTTTTGACATGTGACAGAGCTAGAAGTCAATTTGAATTTTCTTGATTTTTAATAAATTGATCTTGACGGGATATGCTGACTTGGGAGAAAAATACCTCCAGAACAGGGTAAAATCAGGAATGTTTGAGGAGATTTAGTTGCCTGCTTTAGGCTGTTTGTTAGGGCACTGTTAGCTGCATCAATGACAGGCTGCAGTAACATTTAAACACACCAGGCACAGGTGTTCAGCTGAGTTTTTGACAGGAGTGCTTTCAGCACAATATCAAACCAGAGCAGGCCTCAGGGAGCTGCTTTTGATCCCAGTTTGGGCTAAGCCTTGCCCACTTCGCCGCATTCAATGGCTTTTTTATTCCGGAGGATTTTTGGTGAATGAGGTGGTAACACAAAGTGCTGCCTGTGGGAAGGTGAAACAAGAGCCCTGTGTTGGGGCTGTGTCTGGTTTTCCCTTGCACAGACTAAACCCCACGTCTCACTCCTGACACTCCAAAGCCTTTGCACGTGGAGACAGACATGTCCTGGGAAGTGAGATATGCTTGGAAAATACAAAATGCCATTTCTGCTCGCCCCAATGGGGTTTAACCCAGCCTGTGCAGTATTTTTTCAGAGAGGTAAACCAAATTCTTCAGGAGAGATGGGTTTAGTGAAGTGCCCTTGCACTGCAGGGGGAGCTGCACCTGGGGAGCACCTTTAAAAACCAGTTTTCTTATCTAATTAACCTTTTCATTCTGTCTGTGCAGTTTTAAAACAAATCAAAGTACTTCAAAAGCATTTGTCACTGTGTGCCATTGAGAGGGTGGGGTGTGTCTGCCCACACGTTGGTTTGGATGACAAATGTACTCTGCCCTCTGGAGAAAGAGCAGTGTGGGGCTTGGTGGATGTGTGAGCCTGCCCCTGGCTCTGGAAGAGGTGGTTTGGGTTGGATTCTGGGAGGAGATTCCTCCCTGGCAGGGGGTGAGGCCCTGGCACAGGTGCCCAGAGCAGCTGGGGCTGCCCCTGGATCCCTGGCAGTGCCCCAGGCCAGGTTGGACACTGGGCCTGGGAGCACCTGGGACAGTGGGAGGTGTCCCTGCCATGGCAGGGGTGGCACTAGGTGGGATTTAAATCCCTCCCAACCACTCCTGGGGTTCTGTGAAGGGTCACTGAGAGTGTGTGAGCTGTGCTGTGCTGGTGCTGGCAGTGTCACCAGCGCTCTCTGCTCTCCTGTGTGCTTATGTCACCCGCTAATGGCATTACAGGGGCTGTGTCCCTGCTGGGGACAGGATCAGCCTGGCCTGCGGTGGCAGGAGCTGGGCTCACTTTCACAGCTTTATCCCAGCTCGCTGTGAAGGGCTTAGGAGCTGCTTTGAGTTACAGCTGGGATTTCTGAGCTGGGTTAGGTGACCTTAGAGCCCACCCAGTGCCACCTCTGCCATGGCAGGGACACCTTCCACTGTCCCAGGCTGCTCCCAGCCCCGTCCAGCCTGGCCTTGGGCACTGCCAGGGATCCAGGGGCAGCCCCAGCTGCTCTGGGCACCTGTGCCAGGGCCTGCCCACCGTCCCAGGGAAGAATTCCTCCAAACCAACCTAAAGCTCCTCTTTCTGTGGGAGGCCATTGCCCCTTGTGCTGTCACTCCACGCTCTGGAGTTGCACACTTCCTTAGCAGAGGGCGTCGAGGATGCTCAAAGCTGACCTGGACTTGAGGAGCAACTGGGGAAATCAGTTCTTTCAGCACAGGAAGCTTGTCCCTTGCTGAGAGCAGTGGCTCTGTGGTCTGTCTGTGAGCAGGCTGCTCTGGTGTCTGTCTGCACCCTGCCTGCTGGCTACCGGGCTGATCCTGGTCCTAGCCCAGCGGGGAGCTGGGCTGCTCCTTATCTTTGGAGACATGGAGCTGGGAAGGATTCCTGGCAGGCTGAGCCTAGGAAAACAGCTCGGTGTTAACACAGAATGGGCACTATCAGCCTTGCTCTGTGTTAACACAGAATGGGCACTATCAGCCTTGGCCAGGCATCTGTGGTGTGGAGGGTGATGTAGCACCTCCAGAGATCTCCACTGCTGGGGTCTGATGATGTTTCTGGCCTCAATTTTGGGAAAAAAGTCTGAATTAGCCTATACACTTCAGGTTCTCTAAAGAGCACGTTTGAGTCGGTGCCTTTGAGCTCTCTGGATTCAGCTGCCTTGGAGAAGGTTTAATCTGTGGGGTTTGTAGCTGGGCTGTGTTTCCTGAAGCTGCTGGGTGCTGATGGAGCCATGGAAGCTGCTCGGTGCCTGGGTGGAGCTGGGCAGGGCTGGGGAATGTGGTTTGGCAATCCTAAATCTTGTGGTCAGGGCTGTGTCAGGAGGATCTGCAGCACAAGGGGGCTGCAGGGTGAGTGCAGCTCACGAGGAATGTCTGCAGGCAGATGAGGTGGAGACAAGGAAAACCTTTGGGATGAATATTCTGGAGAAGATTGTACACCTGGAAGCCACAGTCGTTTCTCACCAAACTGATTCTGGTGAAGTGGGGCTTTTCTGTTGCTGCCACTTGGGAGGTGTGTTTATTCTCCCCCCACAAAAAATACCCATTTTTAGCTTGAGGAGACAGACTTGGTTGTGGTCAGAAGACAATGCAGTCACTGCACTCTTTTGGAGTGGCTTTGTCACATGGATGCTAATTGCAGAGAGGTCTGGGAATGTTTTTTTGGGGAATGTTGGTGCTGTGGGGCAAGGCTGCTGCTCACACCGGGGACAGGTCAGGACTTACTGGGAAAGAGAGAACTCGCCCAAATCTGAGCGATTGATTTTAAAATCCTCTGCTGAGAAGATCCATTAATGAGGTTATTCGCAGCCTGTGGTGTGTGTCCTCCAGGGTGTGTGTAAGTGGTTTTCCTGGCCCCGGACCAGGTTTCTCTCTCCTGCAGACAAAACAGTGCATTGCTTGTCTTGTTGACCTACTCCTCTAAATATGGCACTTGGGAGATCTCCATTTAAATTTAAAACTTGTGAAAGGGGATTCTCCACCTCCCTCCTGTTAATCATTGTGCTGTCTATTTAATGTTTTCACAGCCTCTCTGACTCCTCTCCTTTCACATGTTGGGAGACAGACTGGCAGCAGCAGTAAGCTGAAACCAGGTTTTATTCAGGAAGGGTTTCAGTGCTGCAAAAGGAGAATTTTTTTAAAGCAGAGGCATGTGTGTTTTCTAATTTAAAATGGGTTACATTTCTGTCAAAATAGGATCGCGCATTCCATCTGCTCGGCAGTTTTGAGTGTCTGGAGGCTGAGCCCGAGTCTGGTTACAGCTTTGTGGCGCGGTGGGACGGGGGAAAAAATTACTGCTGGGAGTATTTCAGTCCCCGGGTGTTATTAGCGGTGCCGAGCCCGACCTCGGTGCGGGTGCCCGGTGAATGTCAGGAGCCTGTTTGTTATTTTAAAGGCTGTTTGCGGGGCTGGGGACGTGCCTGTCCCCTGCTGTCACCCGGCAGCGCCGTGACTCAGGGCGCGGGCACGCCGGGAATGCATTAATGGCTATTGCTTTCTATCGAGTAGTGCCTTATCAGAAAATAGATCGGGATGATGAGACTGGCTTGTTGTTGACGGGATCCTGGGGCTCCGGGCGGTATTTCAGTGTTTCCCTGGCAGGGCTGGCCGGCACTGACCGCGCCTCCGGCCGGGCTCCGGACACGCACGGCTCCTCTGGCCAGCGGGGTGCCCAGAGTTATGAAGGCTGAAGAAGATGCTGAAGATGGGGAGAACACCCTCGGGGAGCCGAGCTAAGTGAAGGATGGAGCGGCAGGGCGGCGCGGAGCGGCTCCTCCTCGCCCTGAGCTCGGGGTGCTGATGTGACGGGACCCGGGGTGCTGCCGGCAGCTTGAGTTCAGCAATGATTTGTTGGTTCTCTTGTGCAGCCAGAGACACAGTAGGTACCGCAGGTCCTTCGTATTCCAGCAGCAATTCACAGCTGCAGAAATGGGCAAGCTTGGGTTGTGCGAGTGGGGTGGTGTACTTGTGTTTAATTGATGTGTTGTATCCCCTTAGCAGCTCCTCCTGCCAGGAATCCTCCTTAAATGTGAAATGCGTTTGGTAAATAATTCTGTATTTAACGTGGAAAGGTTTGGGTTGGAAGGGACCTTAAAGCTCATCCTGTTCTACCACCTGACATGGGCAGGGACACCTTCCACAGTCCCAGGCTGCTCCAAGCCTTGTTGAACCTGGCCTTGGGCACTGCCAGGGATCCAGGGGCAGCCCCAGCTGCTCTGGGCACCTGTGCCAGGGCCTGCCCTCCCTCACAGCCAGGAATTCCTGCCCAGTATCCCACCCATCCCTGCCCTCTGGCAGTGGGAGCATTCCCTGAGTCCTGCCCCTCCATCCCCTTTTAAACTCGGTACACCACAGGCCGTAAATACAAATGACTGAAGTGCTGGGGTTTTTTTTAAAGTAATCCTTCTGTTAATCAGAACTTTTACGAAATATGAGCGATGCTGGGGAGGATTTGGGAGGATTTTCTGTACCTCTGGGTGGGTTGTGGTGGCAGGTATCAGCTGCAGAGGTACAACCCAGCAATCCCCCACGGTGT
>WEZZ01007736.1:49297-67456 GCA_013400585.1 Chloropsis cyanopogon | reverse complement strand
CTTCCTTTGGGGGGGATTGTGTGTCCCTACAAACCTCTTCCTTTTGCTGGGATTGTGTGTCCCTGCAAACCCCTTCCTTTGGGTGGGATTGTGTGTCCCTACAAACCCCTTCCTTTGGGGGGGATTGTGTGTCCCTACAAACCCCTTCCTTTGGGGGGGATTGTGTGTCCCTACAAACCCCTTCCTTTGGGGGGGATTGTGTGTCCCTACAAACCCCTTCCTTTGGGGGGGATTGTGTGTCCCTACAGCACCTTCCTGTGGGTGGAATTGTCCCTACTCCTGTGACACCAGGAGCTACTCTGGAGGGCAGCTCTGCTCCTTTGACCACACAGGTCATAAACTGCCCCTTTGGGAGGGGAAAGACAATTTTTGGGTTGTTGTGTTGTTTTTAGCAAAGCTTTGAAGAGGGTTGCAGGCTCTGGTGCCTCGAGGGCTTTACAGTATTGATCATGGGAGTTATTTACCCTAATTTATAGAAATAAATAGCCTGTATTTTATGGAAATAAATAGCCTGTATTTTATAGAGGACCTTGTGGGTGTTTCCATGTTTGATTAACTGGGGGTGTGGTGAGCTATCTTTTGAAATGCCCTCCCTGGGTGGAAAGGGGATAGAATTAGCTGAATGTGTGGCATTGTTGCAGGGATCTGAACAAAATGCCTTTTTGTGACTTCCTATTTTTGTGGTTTTTTTTTTTTTTTTTTTAGGAAGAGACAGCATGAAGAGAGGGCAGGCTGAGCCAAAGGTACTTGCTGGAGCCATTTGTCACTGAGGTGTTGAGAGGGGATGGTTTGTGTGGGGATGAGGCCGCGGGTGAGCCCTGCCCCAGTGGGAACTGGGCAGACTGGGATGGTACTGGACTCTGAAGGAAAGTTCTCCTGCTGCCCTGACAGGTCACCAGCGTGTCCCAGAAGTGGGGCCGGGGCTGTGGAGCGCAGGAGGAGCTCAGGCTGTTCCAGAAGGAGCCGGGCACTCAGGTGGGTGCGGAGGATCTTGTGGATTCCCTCAGGGATAACGAGCCACAGGCACTCTGGCAATTATGCAGATGAGCTGTAAGCTTTTTTCAGGAAAAAACTGCGCTTTTTTGGGTAATAAATAGTTGGAAGTGTCCCTGTCTTAACCTTTCCTACCTCTTAACCTTCTGCCTCTGCAGTAACATCAGTCACAAATGAGGAAGATTTATTTTTTTTTAACATTCTCAAGAGATGTATGTTTGTGTCATACTCAAAATAATCTGTCATGATTGTTCTATTAAGCAGCATTAATTATCCCATCTCATTCCCATGCCATTGCAGTTTTCACAAGGCTGGGCAGGGCTTGGGGTGCTCAGTAGCTGTTAAATCTATTGGCTCAGAGTCCTTACCTTTCCCAATGTGTGTGTAGTGTGGGCAGGTCTTTATTTTTAAATGAAATTGTTAATTGTTAATTTTATTTAAAAATAAAAATATTTCTTTTATTTTATTTTTTTATTTTAAAATAACAATTTTATTTAAAATAAAATTGTTATTTTTAAATAACAATTTAAAATTAAATTGTTATTTAAAACAATTAAATTTCGTGTTTTTGCTCTTGAATTTCGTGTTTTTGCTCTTGAATTTCGTGTTTTTGCTCTTGAATTTCGTGTTTTTGCTCTTGAATTTCGTATTTTTGCCTTTAAGGACTTGGAGTTGGAAAACCAAGATCTGAGAGATCGAATGAGGGAAGTGCAGGAAGAGCAGAGGATGCTGCTGGACAGAATCAGTGGGTTACAGCTGCAGCTCAGTGAGGTAAAGCAAACCCTGGAATACCTGGCTGGAAATCCGGGACAGCCACCTGGTGCTGCCAGGAAAGCACATGGAATTGGGATGTTTCCTGGGAATTACTGCAGTGTGTGCCACTCATTTGCTGCTGGCAGAACCTCTTGTAGCTCTACTCAAATTGTGAGGAGGCCGATGCAGTGTCCTTCCCTGGCTCCCAGAAATTTGGGCAGCAGCGTTTGTGCCTCTGCTCTGCTCTCCCAGTGCAGCTGAGCCTTGGGCTGCTCTGGAGTGCTGGGATTTGGAGGCTGAACTTCATCTCTCCAGTAAATCTAGGTGGTGTGTGGCAGGGCTTTGTCATCAGCTGATTTTTCCAGCTGTCACTGGAAGTGGAAGCACAGAGGAAAAAAAAAAGAAATCTTCAATTGGCAAGAAAACAATTTCAGCCAAAGGTTTTCAACAGAAGTTTTTCACCCAAATTTGAAATGTTGATTTTTAAAAAAATCCCCTCTTTTTGGAATTTTTTTTTTTGGGTCTTCCTCTTTTTGGAGGTCCGAGTGTGACCAGTAGAAAGAAAACATAAAGATGATTTTTTGTTGGTTTTTTGCTTTGTAGAGGCTGTTTCTTTGCTGTGTTTTTGTAGAGATGAATTTATGCAGCTTCTCCTAAATGTAGCCCATGGATAGAGAGAATATTAGTGCAGTCACTGGCTTGTCTGAGCTCCTGTTTCAAGCATTGCCTTTATAAAACAAACTGGTTAATAGCATGTCCCAAAATCAGCAAATTTCTTCTTTAAAGCTGTTCTGGGCTGCCTCAGCAGTGTCTGAGCTAGAAAACAGGAGATATTCCAGTTTCCAGAGACATTGCTCTGTCAGACATCCTTAACTCCTGGCCAGAGAAACGGGAAACAGAGCAGTGGAAGCTGGGTGGAAATGGGAAGGGCAGCATTAGAAGCTGGGCTGGATTTGTCAGCTGATAAACTCTGTGTGAGCTCCTTAAACATCATTGAGAAAATGATTTGGGGGGGATCTCTTTGTTATTTTTGCAGGAGCAAATGTTTGCAGATGATCTTGAGAATGAGGTAGGATGTGTCACCTGCAGGTGTAGCAGCACTGGGCAGTAGGGGCAGCAGCTCTCTCTTTTATTTCCTCTGCAGTTTTAAATACATGACTTCAAAGCTACCTAAAAGTGCCAAAGGAAGTGTCTGCTGCTCTGGATCAGTTTGTGCAGCTCCACAGCATTTCTGTTCCTGCAATAATTACCATTCCCATGGCTCCTTTAAAGCACACTGGTAACATTAAGCATCTCTGTAGTGGCTTCCAGTAATGCAAGACTAACAAATGTGAGTTAATTGAACTGTAGCAGGTTGTGTTGGTGCATATTCTTGACTCATTCCTCAAGACTCCTCCTGTAGAGGAGCAGTCTTGAGGAAGAACTCCAGAAGCCAAAAATGAGGGATTCTTTTGGTGCTAATCTTGGTTGAAGTTCTGCCTAAACTCTTTAAAAAGGTACTTGAATTCTTACAAACCTGTCCATTCTTGTGGCTTTGGCTATGTGGCACTTCTTCTCTTTCAGAAAGATGAGTTGAAGAAAATCCTGACGACCAAGGAAAAGCAGCAGGAAGAAAGTTTAAGGACTATTGAAGCTCTCAAAGCTAAACTCAAGTATTATGAAGTATGTCGAGTGATTTGAGATGGGATATGGCAATTGATATTTACAGTAGAAAGTACTTCAGCATTTTGAATTGCTGGAGCTGCTGAATGGTTATCTCATTGCAAAAGCTTTCCCTGCCCCTTCACCCCTAGTGGAACACAGAGCAGAAATCTGAAGTGAATTTTCAGCTTTGCTTTTGTTTCTTTCCTTTGATTTTAGGGCGACTCTGCGGGGTCTGGAGGTAACTTTGGGAATAGTAAGTACAGTTGATTGTTAAAGCTTGCTGTGCATGATGGAGTGCTAGAATACAGGGATACAGGGGTTTTTGGTCATTTCTTCCTGTTGCTGGTCTGGGATGCAGCCAGGCCTTGTGCCCTCTGAGCAGAGCTGTGTTTGTAGGAGCTGCCACTGATCGAGCTCCAGGAGTGCCTGGCCTTGGGACATGTGCCTGGGGACTCTGCTGTGCCCTCTGCTAGCATGAAAAACACCAGTGGAGCTGCCCTTCCCATCCTTCCACAATGCCCCTGCCGGGCTGAGGGCAGCAGCTGTGTCAGTGCCAGAGCTGCAGTGCAGGTTTGAGTGCAGCACACCACCTGAGCTCCCACCTGTGTGAGCAATGAACCCATTGCCAGGAACTGCAGCCTCCTGCATCCAGCCCAGCTTGCACCCGTGTAACACGAGGGCTCTTGACAGATTCAATGATGTTTTGAGTGTTTGGCTGCCTGGCAGGAGGAGTCGTGGAGTGCAGGGGATGCTTTCCCTGCTGTGGTCACGTGCAGATGTGAGCTGGGCCAGCTGCCAGCTCTGACCCTCCTGCAGGACCAGAACCCAGCCTGGCAAACCTCTTCTCTCCTCCTCCTGAGGAGCACTTTGGCCAGGCTCCCTGTGGGGATTAATTAAGCAGAACTTGTTTTAATAACAAGTGCTTAAACACCAGCCCTCAGCCTGCTGTGACCCCAGTGACCAGAATAAAGCTGGGCAGGAAAATCAGTGTTCTTGTGATTGTGTCACTGTTTTTAACCAGAGCCTAAACACTGTTTGCTTTGGAAATCCAGGAAAAGAAGATTTATTACCTAAACAAGGCCAGGCGTTTGCAGTGGAATCCCAGGTAATAAATATTTTAGCACTGGAAGGAACTGTGAGACAGTGGTGCTGGGAGAGCTAAACGTGCTGTAGAAGTGTGTTTATCGAGCAGAGTTCTGAGGAATTCCTGCTTTTCCGTGTTGATTTTTTACTGCGGGTGCCCTCTAGAGTCCTCTCTGTGACAGGGCTGTAAATGCTGGCAGCTGTCCTGAGCTCTCCCAAACCTGTTTTACACACTTAACTCTGAAAACTGGGGATTCATCTCCATCAGATTTGTCTGATTTCAATTCAGCTAAGATACGGATGATTTCATTTTTCTGCCTGCTGTATAAGAATTCCCTGACAATTCTGTTTGATAGCTATCAACCTTTTAAAGCAACAATTGACAGCAAAAAGCTATCAACAATTTAAAGCAACCAAAGAAGGTCCAGCAGACCCTTGGGGATGGAATGAGATGGTCTTAGAGGTCCCTTCCAACCCAAATCCTTCTAGAATTCCAAATAAATGCGTTCCTCAGCCTTGTCAGCAAGCAGGGTCTGTTAGCCATGGCATTCTCTGCTCTGATTCCTCATGAAAGTGTTTTCACACACGTGAGGGATGGGAGCAGTATCTTAATGAATTAAATTTGTTCTAGCAGATGAGTGATTACATATGAATGCAGAACAAGGGAAGTGGAATTAATGAATTATACCTGCCCCTCTAGGTTTAGATGGGATACGGGGAAGGAATTGTATGCTGGGAGGGGACAGGGGCTGGGCTGGAATTCCCAGAGCAGCTGTGGCTGCCCCTGGATCCCTGGCAGTGCCCAAGGCCAGGTTTGACAGGGCTTGGAGCAGCCTGGGACAGTGGCAGTGTCCCTGCCATGGCGGGGGTGGCACTGGATGGGCTTTAAGATCCCTTCCAACCCAAACCATTGCATGACTGGGGAGCTGTAATGTGGAGCTATATTTGAGATTTTTGCTGTTAAAAGCTGAAATACCTCTTTTCTAATAGGGGCAAGAATAACTTACTGTGGGGAAAAAAATAAAAATCTCTTGTACTAGTTATGCTCAGATCAACTGGATTTTAGGCAGTTCCCATGTGGAATAATGGCAGTTCCCATGTGGAATAATGGCAGTTCCCATGTGGAATAATAAGTAATAAACAGGTGTGTGCGACCTGTCGGAGCTGAGAACTTCTATTTTTTGTGCCAATTGCCCTTCAGTCCAGGTCGATGCTGAGGCCCCTGGAGCTCTCCCTGCCTAGCCAGACACCCAGCTCGGAGAAGGAGACCTTAAAGAAGGAGCTGGAGAGCCTGAGGAGCTGCTTGGGGGCAGCCAGGGAGGAGATCAGCAAGCTGCAGAGGGAGCTGGCCCTGAAGGCCTCGGAGTGCCAAGCCCTGGCCTCGGAGTGCGAGAGAACCAAGGCCGAGTCCGACAGCCAGGTCAGGCAGCTGGAGGATGCCCTGAAGGACGTCCAGAAGAGAATGTTCGACTCCGAGGGCAAAGTGAAGCAGATGCAGAGCCACTTCCTCGCCCTGAAGGAGCACCTGGCCGGCGAGGTGGCCTCGGGGAGCACCAAGGCGGCCGAGGAGCTGAAGGAGCAGCTGCGGGAGATGAAAGCCAAGTACGAGGGAGCCTCTGCCGAGGTGGGGAAACTGAGGAACCAGATCAAGCAGAACGAGCTGCTGGTGGCAGAGTTCCGCAGGGACGAGGGGAGGCTGCTGGAGGAAAACAAGAGGTTGCAGAAGGAGCTTGCGAAGGTGGAGCTGGAGCGAGATAAAAGGGGCAGGAACGTGACGGAGTTGGAAGGGCAGCTCAGGGAGACGGCGGCCAAACTGGCCCGGTGTGTGAGCGCGGAGCAGTTTGAGGAGATGAAGGGTTTGCTGTCGAACGAGGTGAGTGAGAAGGCAAGGAGGTTAGCAGAGGTGGAAGGGCAGTGGGAGAAGCTGCAGGCGGAGGTTGTGCTGTTGCAGAGGCAGGCTGAGAGTCAGAGAGCTCAGCTGGCACAGCGTGTGAAGGCAGAGGAGCACGAGCAGATGAGGAGTGGGTTTGAGCAGAGGGAAGAGGAGCTGGGGAAGGCAATTTCTGAGCTATCACACAAGAATGAGACTCTGCAGAAGGAGCTTGAAAGATTGCAGGCTGATAACAAGGTGCTGAAGCAGCAAGTCCAAATGCTAAAAACTGAAATTAAAAGCCAGAATGTGCCTTTAAAAATTCATGAGGAGTTGAAGAAAGCAAACGATCTGGCTGTGGGTGACCTGACAAAAAAGCTTTTTGAAATTACAAAGAAGTACAATGAAAGCAAAGCAGAAGCTGAAAAGTTGCTGGCAGAGAAGAACAACTTAAATGAGAATATCAGCCACTTCCAAGCTGTGTACCTGTCTCCAGAGCAGCACAAGAAAGAGGTGGAGGCTTTAAAATCTAATGGGATTGAGCTTGAGAAGCAGCTTGCTGAGCTTCAGAAGAAATATGATGAGGAGCAAGCAAAAGTGGGCAAACTGGTGAGTGAGAACACAGGCTTGAGGGAGACCCTGAGGGATCAGTACGTGCTGGCCACCACGCACGAGGAGGTGAAAACCGTCCTGAACAGCACCCTGGAAAAAACCAACGGGGAGCTCTCAGATCTGAAGGGCAAAATTGGAGAGATAAAGCAGGAGTTCCTGAGGGTAAACGAAGAAAATGGAGCTTTAAAAAACAAGGTGAAACTCTTACAGAACCAATTAAAAACGGAGTACATAAGTTTAAAAGATCACGAAACCACGGTCAATACTTTAAATAAAAGCGTGCAAGAGCTGCAGGAGAGCAATGCTGCCGTCAGGGCCGAGCACAAGAGGGGGCAGGATGAGATCTTCCAGCTGCATGCAGAAATTGAAGCCCAGAAGAAGGAGCTGGACACAATTCAGGAGTGCATCAAGTCCAAATACGCCCCCGTGGCCTCCTTTGAGGACAGAGAGCAGAGCTGGGAAGCCACGGTAAAGGAGCTGAGGGCACAGCTGCAGGAGCAGGAGCAGAGGTGCAGGGACAGCCAGGAGGAAGCACAGAGGTGCAGGGAGGAGAGCGAGAAGCTGAGGAGCGGCGTCCTGTCCATCCAGAAGGACCTGCAGCAGAACTACGTCCTGGCAGAGAAATCCCGCCAGCTGGAGCAGCTGTGTGCCAGCAGCATGGAGCAGCTCAACCAGCAGCTGAGGGCTCTGCTGGGCAAACACACGGGCCAGGAGGGCCAGCAGGACGGGGCCCTGGCTCAGCAGCTCCCGGCAGAGCACCTGGAGGCCCTGAGGGAGGCTCTGGGCCGCACTGTGGAGGAGCTGCAGGAAGCCCTGAGCAGGAAGGAGGAGTGTTACACCAAGGAGACGCTCCGAGCCGGGCAGCTGCAGCAGGAGCTGCAGGATCTGAAGGAGTCCTCGGTGCCTCTGGTGGAGCACACCCAGCTGAAGGAGGCGCTGGAAGGAGAAATCACGGCCCTGAAACGCAGCCTGGAGGAAAAGGAGGCGGAAAGGCAAGCCAAGGGCCTGGAGGTGCTGAGGCTGCAGGAGGAGCTGCGGCTGAGCCAGCGGGCCTTGGCAGAGCTGCAGAGCCAGGAGGTGGTGGCCATGGCAGAGTACAGCTCCATGAAGGGTGCCCTGGAGGCCCAGGTCAGCAGCATGGCTGGCCACTTGGCCAGCATGAGCCACAAGTACGAGCAGGCCTGCGAGGAGGCTCTGCAGGCCAGGAGGAGCGAGCTGTCCCTCAAGGACGAGAAGGAGCTGCTCCAGCTGAGGAGCTGCAGCATCGAGCAGGAGATCAAGGACCAGAAGGAGAGGTGTGACAAATCGCTGACAACCATTATTGACCTGCAGAAGAGGATCCAGGAGTCTGCAAAGCAGGTGGAAGCCAAGGACAACAAGGTGAGATCCGGGGTTTGTGCTCCTGGTGCTCTCAGCTCAGCGTTCAGGGGCTGGGCTGCAGCTCCTGAGGTGCTCCAGCACCACTTAGTGCTCAGCATCAGGAACCCAGGGCTGGCCCAGAGCAGCTGAAGTCCTGATCTTACATTATGCAAAGTTTTCCCAGTCCCTTATCTGTTCTGGACATTGTGTAATATTTAAATTCTATTAAATCTTCTGACCTCTGGGGATATCAGCTCCTCCTCCCGCTGGAGCTGTGTTTGTTGGGCATCTCTGACTTGCCCCCTAAAGGTCCACTGTTCTTCCTGGAAATTAGACCTGGAATACCCTTAGATCCTCCCTTTTTTCAGTCCGTTGTGTCACTGCTGACCTGCTGTACCTGCCAGGCCCCAGTGCCAGGGAGCACAATGGGAACCAGCACGCCAGCGAAGCCAAGTCCTGTCCTGGCAGGCTGGGACAGAGACCCTGCAGTGCTTGCTGGCCTTCATCAGCCTCGAAGGAATGTCAAAGAGCAGTTTGCAGTGAGCCATCCTTAAATGGTGTTTTCTGTGATATTTTTTTTAAGATAACAGAGCTGCTGAACGACGTGGAGCGGTTGAAGCAGGCTCTCAACGGCCTGTCCCAGCTGACATACACCACCGGGATCCCCTCCAAGAGGCACAACCAGCAGGTGGAACTGCTCCAGAGCCAAGTGAAAACACTCCAGCAGCAGCTGGCTGTAAGTGCTCGCACAAGGTGCTGCCTGACGTGCAGTAGTGTTGCTCAATTCCTTGTGTAAACAGGGAAATGGGGATGTGCCCGCTGGAGCGGGGCTGGGGCTGCAGCCTCACACTTCCCAAGTGCAGGATCCATTGCTTGCTTGGCCTTTTCCCCCTGAGCTGTTGCTTCTCTGTACATTTTTTTTTTTCTGCTTTCCTCTTCAGTTTGAGTTGCAACACTTTTGACAGCTTTTCCAGATAAAAGGATATAAGCAAAGTAGGAGAATTTGTGCTTGAGATGTTCTGCTACAATCCTGCCAAGACCATTTCTGAAGGCTCAGCTTTAGTCATTCCTTAAACCCATATATTTTTTTTCTCACCTTGAAAGGGTGAGGTGGTAATTTCCTTAATGGCTTTGAGTTGTGTTCCTCTGCCTGCAAGCCCTGAGTGTGGTGTTTGTCATGAAGCAAAGAGAGCAGGGGACACGTCCTGAGTGCTGGGATTTTATTTTGTGCACACTTCTGTGCCCTCAGTGGAGCAGGGGACACGTCCTGGATGCTGGGATTTTGTGCACACTTCTGTGCCCTCAGTGGAGCAGGGGACACGTCCTGGATGCTGGGATTTTGTGCACACTTCTGTGCCCTCAGTGGAGCAGGGGACACGTCCTGGATGCTGGGATTTTGTGCACACTTCTGTGCCCTCAGTGGAGCAGGGGACACGTCCTGGATGCTGGGATTTTGTGCACACTTCTGTGCCCTCAGTAAATCTCATTATTCAAGCTGTGTCTGAGCTAAGTGAGTTCTCTATTCCTCCTCAGCTTCACAAATACATCTCTGAGTATTTGCAGGGTTGATTCTTACGAGGCAGAGTTTTCTAAAATGGGTGGTTTGAACCAAGCAGCTGATGCTGGTGATGAAAGCAGTGTGCAGGGCCAGGAGCTGTGCTCTGATGGTTCTCTCCAGCTCAGGATATTCTGTGATTCTGTGACCTCAGCTCCTGGCTGGCTCTGCCAGCCCTCCAGAGAAAGAGCAGTCACTTATTTCCCTTGATTAGCAGAGGAGATAAAACTTCACCCTGGAAATTCAGCTTTGCCTGGTCTGGCAGTGCCCAAACCCAGAGGATGAGGGCTGGGAGGGGCAGGGGCAGAGGCTGCAGGTTGAGGAGCTCACCTGGTGTCCCCGTTGTCTCTGCAGGACACCAAGCAGCAGCACCAGGAGGTGGTTTCGGTGTACAGGACACACCTGCTCAGCGCCGTGCAGGTGAGGCTGGAGCCCCCCCGGGCTGGGATGGGGGTGATGATCCTGGGTCAGGTTCCTGCAGGGATTTTTCGGGGTTTGTGACGGATCTTTGCTCCCCCAGGGCCACATGGATGAAGATGTGCAGGCTGCCCTGCTGCAGATCATCCGCATGAGGCAGGGCCTGGTGTGCTGAGGTGCTGCTGTGCCCGTGCTGTGCTCCTGGGACTGGGAGCCTTCAGGGTTAATTCTGTTCATTCTGAATTACTGGTGCTGGTAGAGCTGCAGTTACAGCCTCCCAGCACAAACCAACCCTCAAAGCTGAAGCATTTTCTCCTCACAGAACACTACGCCAGGGCTGTGGCGTCCCAGGCCTGGCACCTTTTTCATGAGATGGATAAAAGGTATAGAACATCTTTTAAAACTGTCAAAATGATGACATAGAGGGTAAATTATTTTAATGTCTGATTGACCACTTATTAAAGCAGGACCTATACCCAGAAGCTCCAGTTGATCCTTGAACTTGAACTCTCATGGGATGGTTAAAAATAAACGGTGCAGAGGAGTGTGGCTGAGTGTTGTAGCTGTGGATGTCCCTTAATGATTAAGAGAAAGTGGCTCATTTGTCACACTGGCTGAGCAGGGTGTGCTGTGACACCCACAGGCAGGTGTTTTGGTGTCTCTTGTAACTTGGCTGGCCAAGTTACAGCCTTTATTTAATATATAAGCTTAAGATGTAGTGCCTTTGCTTCTACAAGACTTTAAAAAAACCAGGTTTTCCACACAAACACTAACCCTCCCTGCCCCCAAAGTGTCCCTGAACGCTTCAATCCCGACTCCTGCAGGCTGGAGGGGTGGCTGGAGTGGCCTGGTTTGGATCTCAGGGCCATGGTCCTGCTGCTGCACAGTTCATTCCTCGTCAGGGTGGGGCTGAGCAGCTCCGGGAGGCAGTTCAGGTACTGGATTTTCACACACCAGCTCATGGAAGTCTGAGCTGTGAATGATGTGCTTTAATCTTACTTGTGGGGGAAGATGTCAGTAGTGAGGATTAATGAGAGGAGAATTTTTAATTGCTGCAATCTCCCCATGAAACAAGGCTTCATTTTTAACTGAAGGGTGGTTTCCACAAGGAAGTTTTATGAAAATAAAAAAAAAAAACAAACCATGAAATGTGTTATTGTTCAAGGCAAGTCTTTGAAAAATGAGCCTGTTAAGGAATGGGGCTGTTTAAACTGAGCAGCCGTGAGTGCTGACCTCAGTCTGCTTTTTAAAAGCCTTTGCTGATAACCACCAAGGGGGAACGTGGCATCCTGGTGCAGAAACGCCAAACTTCCTCTCCATATTCCTGAAAAACGAGGGCTGAAGTCAGAGTTCCCTGCTGTGTATTGTTTGGGCTCCCCCAGCTGCCCCTCCAGGCCTTGGCCTCCTTTTTTTACAGTGGAGTTGTGTTTATCTCCTTTTTTTTTTTTTCCTCCCTTTTTGGGCAGAGTCTTGTAGGATTGGAGAGGCCACGTGGAGGCTCCAGACAGTGATGGATGTGCAGGGCAGTTTTTATATAGAAATACCCTTAATATATTTACTAAATACGTGTCTGTAGTAAAACAGATCTGCTGCTGCTTTCCTTTAGTTTCTTAGAGGACTATTACAGAAAACATCTCAGAGTAAAGAGTTACTTTTAGCCAAATTCTTTTATGATTGCATTACTTGAAACTTATTGGAGAGGATTTGTTTTGTTGTACTAACTGGCCTATTTTGATACTGTGTTTCCTTATCCAGGGAGTTCTAGGTATGTTTTTCTAAATCTCTCCCATATTACAACATCAATAAAACAGTTTCTTCTTTTTTTTTTGTGTGTTGTAGTGGTCAATTCTTTTCAAGGTAAGGAAATGCCAGTAAATTTTGAGCTTTGATTTGTGTGGGTTGTGTAAATCCTGGGACAATGGGGGTGTCTCCAGTCTTATGGAATGAACAAGTGCAAGCACAGCCCTGTCCCCTCCCTGGGGCACGTCCCACATCCAGGGAGAGGAGGAAAGGGGAGGTCACCAGAATGTCAAATGCCACCAGAGCGGCCCCGGGCTCCCCTGGGGCAGCAGCACCACATGAACGAGGTAACGGAGCCTGGAGCTGGTGTTGGCACCAGGTTCTGCCGAGTGACAGCTCCCTGCAAAGGGAATTTTGCCTTTTTGCCTCGGGAAGGTTGGAGTTTACTGCTTTTGTCATCTCGTGCCTGGGTTGCTCTGCCAACTCAGAAAATTACCTTTTAATAGGAAGGCCATACACGTAATTGTCACAGCCATTAGGTCAGATGGATTTTACAGGAAGGGAAAAAGATGTTGAGCGTTTAAGGGCCATTAAATTGTGCAGGTTTCCATTGGTGGGCTGCAGCACGACGCTGGGAGGGATATTTATTTCTACATTTGCAGAGCAGGGGAGGGAATACATTGCAGAGGAAAATAGGACATGAAAATGGGCTGGTTTTCCACTTGGTGAACAGCTAGTTTTATTTCATAATAATTAGTTTTACACTTCATTAAGTGATGGGGGGGTTTTGCTTATATACTTTAAGAATACAGTGGAGAAGATTTAAAAATTCTCAGCAGGGCATCAAGTTACAGTTTTATAATGTAATGAGGAATTTCAGAGGGAGAGGGGAGCTGTCTGAGGAGGATCAGGACTGGGATGAGAATTAGACACTCCTGGTTGCCCTTGTCTCACTGTACAACTTGCTGGGCTTTGGGGTTTGGGAGGTTTTGATTTCTGTCCCGGTGGACAAACAAGTGAGAAGTGCTGCAGGACCTCAGAGCCTCCTGGAGGAGGGACAGAAATTGGACAGTGAGGAGTGATTTCTCCTGCTGGTGTGGGCAAGAGCTCCAGCCCAGGCAGCACCCCTGGGTGCTGGGGGGAGAAATGAAGGATTTGGAGCCCTGGCAGGGATTGCAGGGCAGGGTTTGGCTGCAGAGTTTGGGTGCAGCAGATCCTGCAGGACCTTCAATAGCTGATTTTACAGCAGTCCCAGCATGGACTGTGGCATTCCCAGGGGTGATTCCACGTTCTCCTTGCCTGGAGGGGAATGACCCCACCTCCTCTCCCGGGCTCTGGGCAGCTGCTCTGAGCTGCAGCTCCACGGAGCTGTCAAATTCCCCAAAATCTGGATGAAAGGATTGTGTGTGGGGATCTCTCAGCTCGTCAGGCTGACAGCCTGGAGCTGCTGGAGGTTCGGGAGGGGCTGTGTGTGCTGAGTCCTCCTCGCTGCCACGAGTGGGAGGCTGCTCTGGGAGCTCTGCTGGTCCTGACAGGAAATCCACAGAATTCCCTGGGTCTGCCCCAGCCCCAGGCTGTGATGTCTCACATCCCACTCCTGCCAAAGGTGGAAAAGGAGAGAAATCCGTGGGACTGGAGCAGGGACTGGCTGGGATCAGGGGGAGTTCCTGGCAAGCAGGAGGGTGTGGGGAGGCAGAGCAGGACCTGAGGCAAGGCTGGCAGGATTCTCCTGGGGCTTCAGCTTCGCCTGGAGAGAGGGAAGGCTACAAAAATGAAATAATTCGGGCAGCTTTGAGGAATTCTGGCAGTCTGCTTTTCTCTTTTTCCTCTCCTGAGTGAGGACATAAACAGACCTGAGGGAGAGGGCTCTGGAGATTCCCTGGGGGTGCATCCACAGGGGGATAAATCCACATCCACAGGGGAATCCACAACCAGAGGGGGGCAAGGACACGCCATGGGGTCCCACTGCCTGAGGGCAGGGTTAGGTGCAGGATCTCTGCAGGATCTCCAGTGCAGTGGATGGGGACTCCAGGGCCGCATTTGGAGGTAAATCACACGGAACACATCAAGCAATCTGCTCCTGAGGTGCTCCTGTGCCTTTGCAGACACCCACACTCACCGCCCGGGGGGATTTTGGAGGGGATTTTTATCCATTCTAAGCGGGTTGTTGCCTTTCTGGTTTTGAGGTCAACTGAACAAAGCCCACCCAGCACTGGGGGCTGCCTGGGAGGGTCTGTGCTCAATCCCTGCGGCTGCACGGGGGGGATTCCAAATCCTCCCTGGAAAAGGCTCCGGGGCCCTGGCGGGTTTGGGGCCGTGTTTGGGGCCATGTTCCCAGCGGGTTTGGGGTGTGTTCCTGGTGGGTTTTGGGGCTGTGTTCCTGGTGGGTTTGGGACTGTGTGTCTGGGCCCGTGCTCCCAGTGCATTTGGGGCCGTGTTCCCAGTTTTGGGGTGTGTTCGTGGTGTGTTTTGGGGCCATGTTCCCAGTGCATTTGGGGCCATGTTCCCAGTGTATTTTGGGGTGTGCTCCTGGTGTGTTTTTGGGCCACGTTCACAGTGAGTTTGGGGTGTGTTCCTGGTGTATCTGTGCCCATGTTCCTGGTGTTTTGGGGCCATGTTCCCAGCAGCTTTGGGGTGTGTTCCCGATGTTTTGGGGCATATTCCCAGTGGGTCTGGGGCTATGTTCTCAGCAGGTTTGGGGTGTGTTCGTGGTGTGTTTTGGGGCCGTGTTCCCAGTGAGTTTGGGGTGTGTTCCCAATGTTTTGGGGCTGTGTTCCTGGTGAGTTTGGGGCTGTGTGTCTGGGCCTGTGCTCCTGGTGTTTTGGGGCCATGTTCCCGCTGTTCTGGGGCCGTGTTCCTGGCGTATCTGAGCCCATGTTCCCAGCAGGTTTGGGGTGTGTTCCTGGTGTATCTGAGCCCATGTTCCTGGTGTTTTGGGGCCATCTTCCAGGTATTTCTGGGTTTGGGGTCCCTGACACCATTCCCATGTGCCGTGGGATCGCCTGGGTTCAGATCCCTGTGCCTCCAGCAGGATCCTGTTGGTGCCTTCCTGGGAGCAGCTGGCCGGGGCAGTGCCCGTGGGGGCAGAGGAGGAGATCCCTGCTGGGCTGGAGCAGGGCGAGGACAGAGCTGAGGACAGAGCTGAGGACAGAGGTCACTGCCCTGGCACGGGGCCTGCCGGGGCAAAGTTGATGTGCCAGCCCTTGGGAATGGGTTTGAACTGGCTCAGGGAGTTTGGTCAGCACTCCTGGGCTCCACTTCCAGCATTCCCATGCTGGACCAGACCCCTCCCAGCAGAAAGGTGATGGAAACACTGAAATGGGGGCTCCAGGCTCATCCCTCTCTGCCTCGTGTGTCACAAACTGGTTTGGTTTCTGCTCTCAGCCCTTTGAGGTGACATTTCTGTGCAGGTTCAGGTTATTCAGGTGTCCATGCCTCCAGGTCCTTTTTGGGGCCAGGAGGGCTCTGTGGTCTTCTAGGACAGATCAAAACTAGAGGGGATTAGACCTGGCCTAGCAAAGCTGCTCTTGCAGTGCCTGCTGGGCTGTGTGGGGAGAAGGATCTGGCTCATCCCAGCTCCTGGCAGATCTGCCTCTGGCAGCTGCACGTTCCTGGGTGGTTTCAGAGGCGTTTAATTGCCATGTAGTCCCCAGCTCCTGCCTGCAGGCTCTGCCCCAGCTGCTCTCTGCAGCTCCAGCTCTCCCGGGTGCCTTCCCCGAGCGCAGAGCTCCTGGGCAGGGCAGGGCAGGGCGCGCCGGGCTCTGGCTCTGCCCCCAAAACACTCCCCAGGAATGCGCTTATCTGCCGTGTTCCCAGCTCGGGCAGGAGCCTCGAGTTCCTGATGAAATCGAGATGCCCAGGAGAGCTTACAAACGCTGCTCGGGATTTTCCTTGGGCTGCAGGAAGGTGTAACCTTACCTGTGGCAGCTGGATGCCTCCGGGGGCAAAGTGTGGAGTGCCAGGACACGGGGATGGCTCCCACTGCCAGAGGGCAGGGATGGATGGGATATTGGGCAGGAATTGCTCCCTGGAAGGGCGGGCAGGCCCTGGCACAGGTGCCCAGAGCAGCTGGGGCTGCCCCTGGATCCCTGGCAGTGCCCGAGGCCAGGCTGGATGGAGCTTGGAGCAGCCTCATCTCTCCGTATCTTCTGATGTCCAACCTAAACCTCCTCTCCTCCAGCTTGAGGCCACTCCCTCGTCCTGCACCTTGTGTAATGGCATAAAGGGCATGAAAGCGATTCCATTCCAAACCCTTTTCTTAGCCCTCAAAACACCGGGGCTCAGGAATGTGCCCGGAACAGCAGCAGCAGCTGGTCCTGCGCTCTGTGCCAGCGCCGCCAGGCAGCAACCACGGCCCGCCGCTCAACAAGCCACAGAAAAAAAAGGATCTTCCACCCCAGCCCTGCCTCCCCCGGCCTCCCTCCGGCCGTGGTTTGTCGGATCCCTCGGCAGCTCTGCCGTGCCGGGCTCGGCCCTGATTGGAAACACCACCGCGGCTTCATTACAAGCTCCGCGGCTTCCCCCTGCACTTAACATTCCCGACAAATTGTTTGCTCAACTCTGGCATCTGGCCTCGGAGGAATTGTTGTCATTTGAAGGTTGAAGTCAGCTCTTTGAGCCCTCACAACTGGAAATAAGAGGCTGCTTGGAGGAGAGCTGCTCCGCGACTTTTCCCAGGGATGGAAGCGCTGGAATCCCTGTCACGCTCGTGTTAAAGAAACCCCAAACCTTGCCCTGGGAAAACTCATTTATAGAAAGCAGTGAAACGAGCCGCTGTTTTTAGCCACATGTTCCTCATTTTCCTTTTATTGCTTTAACATGTCTGCACTGGAGCAGTGCCCCGGGAGGCTGCGGGTGCCAGCTGCACACCTGGCCCGGGCTGGGGAGAACCAGGGCCGGCCTTTCATCTCCGCCTCGGCTCTGATTGGAACCACGGCTTGGCCCCAGATCAGACACTGGGAGCTGAAAACCATCCTCGGAGCTGGCTCCTGGAGGAAGCCTCGGAAGGCTGGGGGGGTTCGGGGTAGGGTTGTTTTTTTTTTTTCTTTTTGGAGCTGTTGTAGTGAGTTGATGTCCTGGCAGAGGCAGGAAACCATCGTGTGCAATGTGGCGAGCAGAGCTCGCAGGCAGCCCGGCCAAGGGCTGTAAATTATGGCTTTAATTTCTCGCTTTATGGGCTCTTGTTGACTGCAGATCAATAGGAAAAAGGTGCACGGAGCCACCTCTTTTAATTAAAACGCTGCTGGGACTGGGCCGCAGCGAGGGAGGGCAGGAGTGAGAGGAGCTGGTGCCTGGAGCAGCTGCTGGTTCCCAGTGCGGGGTTTGTGCTCCTCTGCTCCCTGCTCCTGCTTTCCAGAGGGCAATTCCTCGAGGAGAATCCACCTCAGGGCATCACGGCTGAGCTGGGAGGGCCCCACAGGGATCGCTGATCCCTGCACAGACACCCCAAAGTCCCCCCCGTGCCCCAGAGCCGTGTCCGGGCGCCCCTGGGGAACGTGAGCAGCTCCAGCCCGGGCTGTGTTTGCCTCCTCACATCCCGAGCCAGCTCACCTTGTTTTCCAGAGAACAAAACCGCAGTGGAATCTTGTTTGAAACCAGCTCCAATCCCACTTCACCCCAAAGCCGGCATGCTTTCCCCGGGGCAGGGTTTTGCCCCGAACAGGTGCAGCAATATTTTTCTTTTGGAAGAATTTCCAGAGCACATCTCCCATCTGTGCCAGAGCCTCTTTTCCTGCTCATCGCCCTCTGACACGGCCCTAATTAAAGGCAGATATTAAACCCAAGCCCAGTTTATGTCCCATCATTCTTGGGAGAGCGACCCATCGCGTGAGATTGTTTGAAGTCTTAGTTAACCTTTAATCATTCGATGCTGAGTCTGGCTTTGATTTTGCTGCAGGAAAAAAAAAAAAAAGAAAAAGGATATTTTGCAAATTCTTCGGGAAGGAAACATGCCAATCCTGCGGCATCTCTCATCGAGCTGGGAATGCTGGGTTTGGAATCTCCTGGCTGATAAAGCCTGTGGGATGAAGGCTTTCTCCACTTCCTCACTTGGGCTCTGTTCTGTCTGGGGTACCCAGCACCAGCGCTGCTGAGGATAATTACTGCATTCATGGGTGGGGGGGGGATAATTACT
>WEZZ01007736.1:26706-37306 GCA_013400585.1 Chloropsis cyanopogon | reverse complement strand
GTCCCCACCCCCTCCCCGTCCCCCCTCGATCCTGTCCCCCTCCCTGTCCTGTCCCCATCCCTGTCCTGTCCCCATCCCTGTCCTGTCCCCATTCCTGTCCTGTCCCCACGCCCTCCTGTCCCCCTGTCCTGTCCCCACGCCCCCCTGTCCCCGTGCCCGCTCCCGCCGGTGCCGGGCTGGCTCCCTCTGCTTTCGGGAATAAGGTTTTTCTTCAATGAAATCACTTCCTCGCAGTAATTACATCAGCTAATTAGGGACCTAATTGGCTCATTAGAGCCAAGTGACAGTTTCTCCCCTGCACGGAGAAGGACAGGAAGGATACTGCAGCGCTCCCGCTGCCAGCGCCTGCAGTGCAGGGGACAGGGGTGACAGGGCCAGCTCTGTCCCTCCCCAGCCCCGCTGCAGGGGTGTGGGACCGGGGCTGGGGGCGCTGGATCCCTGCTGGAACTCTCGTGGGAAGCAGGAGATCGGTGCCAAAAACCCCGAAGGCTTCAGGGGCCAGCGCCTGGGGCACGGCACAGGGCTGGGGCTGGAGCCGCGGGAGTTCTGGAATGGTCCCGGTGGGAAGGGACCTTAAATCCCAGCCAGGGCCACCCCTGCCACGGCAGGGACACCTCCCACTGTCCCAGGCAGCTCCCAGCCCCGTCCAACCCGGCCTGGGACGCTGCCAGGGTGGTGAACCCACAAAACCTCATCCTCCCTTTGCTCTGGGCTTGGCTCTGCCCGAGTGCCTTGTTGGGAGAAAGGTTTGGGAGGGATCAGAGGGAGAGGATGGGTTTGACTTTCCCCACCTCTTTGTTTGCTGCAGACAAAGGGAGCTGAGGGCGCTGCCCGGCGCTGTGGTTGGGTTTGGCTCCTCTCCGGGAGCCCTTGGATGTGGTTTGTGTGTCAGGCTGGGAGCTCAGCCCTGCATGCTGTTCCCTGCCCTGGCACTGCTTTGGGGTGGCCTCCAGCAAATTTCTCCTCAACCCCGGGCTGCTTTTCCTCCTCTCTGCCAGCCTTGCCTTATAAGTGACCTCCTTGGAGCAAAACCGCGTCTGTGCCTCCGTGACAGGCCTGGCTCCTGCTGGGAGCCACGTCGGCTCCATCCCAAAGCGACTCGGGCGTCTAAATCCGGCCCTGCTATTCCTGTGAGCGCCCGGATGGGAAACGCCGGTCCTGATCCACGTGGGACCTCACCCTCCGCGTGCTCAGCAGCTGGGCCGTGCCCCCAGCTCGGGGGGCAGGGGCTGGGGGTCCCCCAGCTGCCATCTCCAGATCCTCGGGGGCCGGAGCAGCCTCTGGAGCAGGAGAGCTGAAGGTGGCAGGTCCCTTCTCACCAGGCACAGGTTGGAACTCACCCCTGGGGCAGCTGGAGCCTGGCTGTGCCACCCTGAGCCGGGATGGAGCCACGGGGGTCCAGCCGGAGGTGTCCCCGTGTCCTGCCTGGAGCGGTTTCCCTTCGCGGTGGCCCCGACAGGACGGTCCCACCGTGGGGCACAACCCCACCATGAAGCTCTGCACAACCCAGACCTGGCCCAGCAGGAGCCAGAGGTGTTCCCAAAGCTCCATCCCTCGCCCTTCCCTCAGCTCTGTGTCACTGCCAGGTCCCACCGGGCTGGGGACAGGTGGCACTGGGGTCACAGCTCTGTGTCACTGCCAGGTCCCACCGGGCTGGGGACAGGTGGCACTGGGGTCACAGCCCTGGCTCTGCCCTCCCCACAGGTCCCAGGGGGTGGCACTGGGGTCACAGCCCTGGCTCTGCCCTTCCCACAGACCCCAAGCTGGGGACAGGTGGCACTGGGGTCCCAGCTCTGCCCCTGCCCTCCCCACAGGCCCCAAGCCCCAGCCAAGGTGGCTGCAGTGGCTGAATCCAGGTGAAAACTCTGCTCTGTGCAATTCCTCCTGATCCTGCCCCCCAGTCAAACCCCCTGGCTGAGCTGGCTCTCAAAGGGGCTGAGCCTGAGCTGGGATCTGCCCCCAGCCCCAAAACCGAGGGGGTTTAGGGGGGTTTGAAGCTGACTGTGAACATTTCACCAGGTTCAAAGCCAGCGCTGCTCTTCTGCAAACTGCTCATTTCAATTGCAGCCCTGGGAACTCCCTGGGACGCTGTCACGGGCTCCGCCACCTTCCTTGGCTTCCCGAAGGTGCCACGAGGTGCCACGGGGGACAGCCCCACCTGCTCCGTGATGTTTTTGCAGCCGGCAGAAAAAGGCCTTGCAGCACTTAAGGATAAAGCGGTTTCAAAGTGTTTTTGTGGCACATAAAAAAATATTTCATGTGCAGAGAGAAGAAAACAGGCAGGGAAATGATGTTAAACTCCTCCAGTCAATTGCTCAGGGGATTTTTGCTGGACTCAGATTTTACCGGAGGGAAAACCTTGCTGTGGTGGTGATGGTGAGTGCCAAGGAAATGAGCCAAGGCTGCCCGTGGTGGTCCCAGGGTGACAAGGGTGACAAGTGGCACAGCGGGAGGTCAGGGGCTCTCCTGGCAGGGCTCCGTGGAGCTCAGGTGATGCCTCAATCCCTGCAGAGCCCTGGGGACATGGGGACAACCCCGGCCCCCCTCGCTGAGCTCTCCTTGGTGGGATGAATCAGCCCAGGAACCAGCATCTTCCTGTCAGATCTTTTTTAACTGAAAAAACCCCTTAAAACAGGTTGTTCCCAGAATTTGGGTTTCCTGGGGCGTTTGTTCAGCAAACCTGGGAGGAACCAGCTCTGAACAGGCCTGTCTTGTCTCTCTGACTTGAAATAGAATTTTGGTTTCTGAAGTAAAACAACAAGAAAAAAAAATCCGTTTCAAATCAACGTTTTGACTTGAAATGTCATTTTGTTTTTAATTGAAGAACCAGAATGAAATGACATTTTAAGTCAAAATGTTAATGTTTTGTTTAGACGTCTCCCATGGGAAAATTTAAATGTTTCAGCAGAGCTGACATTTGCCTGTGAAAGATTCCCAAAACCGGGGGGTTTCTCCGAGCAGGGGTGAGCAGGGTTCCCAGGGTGTGTCTGGACAGGCTCCGCAGGTGATGCTGGGGTCTGGAGAGGGGTGCTGGCGGCCAGACCCGCTCCAGCTGCCCCGGGAGGAGGCTCCGTGCTGGAGCTGAGCCGGTCCCAGGGTGATGCTGAGCTCCCGCAGCTCCAAATCCTCTGGCGTGTGAAAGAACGAGCTCTGCTAGTCCCGGGCGTTTCACACGCCCTTGCTGCCATGGGGAGGGATGTCCTGCCCTTCCTCCGGGCCGAGCGCTCCCGCCCCGGGGCCGGGGATCACTCGGGGATCGCCGGTTCCACCTCAGGGGAACGCTGGGGAGCACAGGTGAGCTTTGGTGCAGGGCAGCTGGGCAGTGCTGGGCGCCTGGGCAGGACAGAGCACCTGTGCAGGACAGAACACCTGTGCAGGACAGGGCACCTGGGCAGTGCAGGGCACCTGTGCAGGAAATCCTCCCCGTGCCAAGGTCAGTGAGCTGGGAGCGTTCCAGGGCAGGAGAGGGCAGGAATGCCCGTGGGAAGGACACGGGGACAGGGGACGCGGCTTCAGGGCCTGCCCTCTGCACCAGCCACACCTGCCGGCTCCCCAGGAGGTTCCAGTTTGGGGGCGAGCCCAGCACAAACCCCTCATCCCAGCTGTGCTCTCCAGCCTGGCCCTGCTGCGCCCAGGCTGGGGCTTTGCTGCTCCCAGGCTGGCGCTGGGGCTTTGCTGTGCCCAGGCTGGGGCTTTGCTGTGCCCAGGCTGGGGCTTTGCTGCTCCCAGGCTGGCTCTGGGGCTTGGCTGTGCCCAGGCTGGGCCTGGCTGTGCCCAGGCTGGGGCTCTGCTGTGCCCAGGCTGGCTCTGGGGCTCTGCTGCTCCCCGGGAGTGGGAGCCCGTGGCTCCCTGCCCCGCCGTGGCTCCCTGCCCTCCCCAGCACCCAAGCCTGCCCTTTCTCTCCCGCTGCTGCGGTGTGACACAGGTCCCTGCGGGCACGCCGAGCTCTGCAGGAGATCCCCGCGGGTGAAATCCCAACCCGCGCAGCGCCCGCCCGCCGGGGCCGCCCTGCTCTCTTCGGAGGTGTCTGCGAGCACCCAAATTATCTGGAATTACCGCTGGAACCCACCCAGGAGCCAGCCGGCCTCTCCGGGTTAACCAGCGCCGCGCTCCCGGGCTGCCCTGCGAGCAGGGGCAGCTCCCGAGCCCCGCCGGGGCCACCGGGAGGAGATTTGGGCTGCTCGCCCGAGGGCAGCGGGGCTGAGCTCGGCCTGGGGCTGGGGTTGGGCTTAGGGTTGGGGTTAGGGTTGGGCTTAGGGTTGGGGTTGGGGTTAGGGTTAGTGTTGGGTTTAAGTTTAGGGTTGTGTTTAGGGTTAGGGTTGGGGTTAGGTTTGGGTTTAGGTTTAGGGTTGGTTTTAGGGTTAGGATTGGGGTTAGGTTTGGGGTTAGGGTTAGGGTTGGGGTTAGGGTTAGGGTTGGGGTTAGGGTTGGGCTTAGGGTTGGGGTTAGGGTTGGGCTTAGGGTTGGGGTTAGGGTTAGGGGGGTTCTCCAGGGCTTTCCCCCTTCCCACGCCCTGCTGGAGCGGAGGGTTGGAGCGGAGCACTCGGTGTTTTTGGGCTACCTGGCAGCTTAGGATTCCCGTGAGCCCGGGCTGGGCCGTGCCAGCTCTGCCCCGCAGCTCCGGCCCGGGAACAGCCCGGCTCCCTGCCCGGCACCGTTCCCAGCTCCAGCTGGACATCCCGAGGTTCCCATTGCCCCGAGAAACCGCAGAGCCGTCTGTGCTCGGCTTTAATTGCTGCTTTTCTGGAACACTTCAAAGAATGTTGCTAACCGCGGTATGTGGCACATATTATTAGATTTGTTTTTGGAATATAATGATAAACTGTTGCCATTATGGAGGTAGACGTAATTATCTGAAATCTATTTTAATCTATTCTGCCTTTTAAATATTCTATGTTCCCTTTTAATAAGAGGTAGCATCCAGCCTTTGATGTTGCAGCGGAGGTGTAGAAAGCTCTTCTCTCCTTGCTGCAAATGTTAATTGAATGGCCTCCCCTTCTCTTCATTAGCCGCATTAGCTTGCATTAACACCTTTTAATATCTCTTTAAAATCTTGTTCAATTTACTTTCTTTAATCTTTTCCTTTCCCAGAGTGTTGCATCACTTTGATCCTCATCTTCTTCTTTTCTTTGATGACAACTTGGAGTTTAATTTGTATTTGAATTGAAATGGAAATTTCCTAATTCCCCAGAATTCAGCAGGCATTTTACGAGGGTTTGGCATCTGCATTAGCGTTTGGGGCTGCCCGTGCTGGGGAGGGCACGGGGGAGGGATCCTGGAGCACTCTGGATCCTGCCCTCAGCTCCCCTCCCGAGCCCTGGCAGAGGCCTCCAGGGTCCCAGATGGGAGATAAGGGCTTGTGCAGCGCCTTCATCCCAGATCCTGGGTGTTCCTGCCTGTGCCAAGGGCTCAGCAGCACGTGGGGAGCTCCAGAGGGGCAGGAACCATCCCTCATCCCTCCCTGGTGTCTCCAGAGGTGCAGGAACCATCCCTGCATCCCTCCCTGGTGTCTCCAGAGGTGCAGGAACCATCCCTCATCCCTCCCTGGTGTCTCCAGAGGTGCAGGAACCATCCCTGCATCCCTCCCTGGGGTTTCCACTGGGGAAGGAACCATCCCTCATCCCTCCCTGGTGTCTCCAGAGGGGCAGGAACCATCCCTGCATCCCTCCCTGGTGTCTCCAGAGGGGCAGGAACCATTCCTCATCCCTCCCTGGTGTCTCCAGAGAGGCAGGAACCATCCCTCATCCCTCCCTGGTGTCTCCAGAGGGGCAGGAACCATTCCTCATCCCTCCCTGGTGCCTCCAGAGGGGCAGGAACCATCCCTCATCCCTCCCTGGCAGCCGGGCAGTGCCCACAGGAGCTGCTCAGAATCCTGGGATGGGTTTGGATCCTTAAATCCCCTCCAGTGCCACCCCTGCCATGGCAGGGACACCTCCCACTGTCCCAGCCCCAATGTCCAGCCTGGCCTTGGGCACTGCCAGGGATCCAGGGGCAGTTCCCAGCTCCTCTGGGCACTCTGTGCCAGGGCCTGCCCGTGGCCTCCTCTGGGCTCTCTGACTATGGATTGTTAAGATTAAAATGGAAGAAATCAGCCCTCCTTTGAAAGAAATACCAATTTTTTTTAAGCTCTTTATTCCCGATGCTCTTCCTCAGAGCACTTGATGTTTGTCAGGAGCACCTTGGTGTGGATTTGAACAATAACACCCCAGATGAATCCCTGGTTTTTTCTGAGTGCTTCGAATGGCACTCGGTGAGCCCAGAAGAAGAGCTTGTTGATTGATACATTATTCCAGGCTGGAATTCTTGATTTCTGTAGATCCTTTCCTCCCCTGCCAAGGAGTGACCGGGATATGGGGCAGCCGGTTCCTGCTGGGGCCCGTTCTGCGGTGCTGCCTCAGAATGCAGAATTCCCGAGGGGCAGAGGGGCCCCTCCCAGCTCCCAGCACCGGGGTGGCTTCTGCTGCGTCCAGGTGAGCCCTCCCCGTGTCCCCCACCCCTGGGGTGTCATCCCTCGGGTGTGACAGGAGCCAGAGCTCAGCTGGTGGCTGGCCGTGCTCCAGCCTGTCCCTGCAGCTCATCCCAAGCCCTGCAGCTCCTCCATCCTGCCGGCCCTTCCTCTCAGCCTGCTGGCCGTGCTCCAGCCTGTCCCTGCAGCTCATCCCAAGCCCTGCAGCTCCTCCATCCTGCCGGCCCTTCCTCTCAGCCTGCTGGCCGTGCTCCAGCCTGTCCCTGCAGCTCATCCCAAGCCCTGCAGCCCCTCCATCCTCCTCTCAGCCTGCTGGTCGTGCTCCAGCCCATTAAACAGCTCATCCCAAGCCCTGCAGCCCCTCCATCCTGCCGGCCCCTCCTCGCAGCCGGCTCCCCGAGGGGCTGCAGCCCGCTGGGTGCGCGGCAGGGCCGTGAGGAGCGCCTGCGGCAGCTCCTGAGGGATCCAGGGATTTCAGGTGAGGCCGATGTTGTCTCTCCTCAGGCTCTCGGAGCATCCCTGCCTCCAGAGTGGGAATGAAAGCACTCCAGGCTCCAGGGAGGGAGTTCCAGAGCGCGGACTGTGCCGTGCTGCCCTTGTCAGGCGCCTGCTCTCCCCTCCACAGCCCTGCCTGCGCAGAGGGGAATTCACGGCCTGCTTTGCGTCTTTTCCCTTTTAAATCCCCCTCAAGGAGGCTCTGATTTTCGCAGCATTGCTCTTTTCCTTCTCTTCCTTTCCAGGGAAGAGGAGCTTTGCTCGGAGGCTCCTGGGGAAGGGGAGGTTTGTCACCTCCCCCCGCGCCTGTGATCCTGCATTTAAAGCAGACAATGACTCCAGGCAGCTCCCGGGCCGGCAGGGAAGAGCTGTGTGAGATGGGAGGGCACAGGGAAGGGTCCGTGAGGGATCACAGCTTGTCGGGGAGAGCAGGGAGCTCCCCGGCTGCCCTCGATGGGGGTTTGGGAGCACGACCTTCCCCCAGGCTCCCGTCCCTGCGCTGGCACGTGGTGGATGGCATCGGGAGGGAGCGAGACAAAGAGCGGCAGAGAGGCAGGGCTGGCAGTGCTCTGTGTCCTTCCTCAGCCACACTCCTCCTCCTCCTGGTGTCCTGCTGGACCCCTGTGTAGGCTCCAGGCACCTCCTGGAGGGATTGTCCCCGTGTCAGGTGAGGTCTCCTCACCTCCGGTGTTGTTTTTGGGCTGGAAGGAGCCCGGGGGTGTGACCTGGGTATCCCTAGGGGCTGTGTTTGGGACACTCAGCAGGGATGTGCCATCACACTGAGCCTTGGGCCTCGCCGTGTCCCCTCCCCCGGCTCTGGGGCCACGAGGACCTGCAGCAGTGCCACCTCCAGCAGGTCGGGCTCAGCTCAGTCCCACCAGCCCAGGGCTGCAGGGTGAGGAGCTGGAGGCTTTACTGGTTGAGGCAAATGCTGTTCCCATCCCAAATTTCCAACACCCCCGGTGAGTGCTGCTCCGGCTGCCTGTGCTCCTCTCCACGGCTCCAGATCCCTGGGAGAGAAAACCAGCCGGGAGCGCTGCGGGTTCTCCTCCCTTCTCACATCCTGGCAGAGATTTGTCTGTACACTGCTCGTGATTGAAGTGGACTTTTATCTTCCTGCTTATTTTCCTCTCTCCAACCCCCTTGGTAAACCTCACGCTCTGGTGAAAACCTCGAGCTGTGAAACCCCAGATCGAGCCCCACCCCGGTGCTTGGGTGGCACTGGAGGGGCACAGGGATGCCTGGGGCTGGGAGCAGCCTGGCAGCACCTCTGTGGGTGCCCGGGGCATCTCGGGGTGCCCTTCCCGCCGCCCCACAGCGAGGCGTGCGGGGTGGCCCCTCCGCACAAATCCTGCCGCCCGGCTTGCGCAAGGCTCCCGTAACAAACCTCGGCGGCTCCGGAGCCTCCCTCCCGCCCCAAACACATCCAAACACGGTTCCTGCCTGGTCCTGCCCGCTCCTGGGCGAGCCTGGCGCTGACGAGGCTGTGTCATTCCAGGAGTTTCATTAGGAAGGGCTCGGTGCCGTGGGAAGCTGCCCTGGCTGTGTGCGTGGCCCTGCCTCGTGCTTTGCGCTCGGGGCTGCTTCCCTCGTGATCCGCAGCGTGAAAAAAGGGCCGAGAACATGAAGCCCAGCCTCGCTCGGGTTTAATTGGGCTGTAGATTAGAGGAACAGAGAGCTCGGAGGTGCTGAGGGCCGCGCGGAGTTCAAACCTCGCTGGCTGTGGCAGCGGTGGGGTGGGACGTGCCGGGGGTGCTCCTTGCTCTGCTGGGGGTTTTCCCTGTGCCCTCCTGCCAGGTGCCTCCAAACCCCTCAATCCCGGTCTTGGACTGGGAACTGGAGTAGGACCCTGCTGTGTCCGTGGGATTTGGGATGCTGGCAGACCCGAGGGATGTGCTGGGAAGCTTCTGCGAGAGTCTGGCCCGGGGAGCTCTTGGAAAAAGGCTGCAACAAAGCAGCTCCTCGGTAATTTTGAGAATCTTCCCTTCTCTAAGGGAAGAAGGAGATTTAAATACTGCCAGGAGGCTGTGCCCACATGAAGGGAAACAAACCCGGTTTTCCATGTGCTTTGGTCCAAAGAGCACCGAGCATCCAGCGCAGACCCCCTTTGCTGGAGCAGGGCGTCCTCGACGAGGGTGGTTTGACTTCAGAGGCGTACGCACAAGAATGAGGAATATTTCCCATTATTAAATCCAGTTTTATTTGCTTATAACTTTACAGTTAGCTCGGGGGGGAAAAGCTTTCTGTGGGCAGCGTCTGCTTTAGGTTGAAACTTTGTATTTGGGAAGTTTTGGCGAAAACAACCCGACCACATCTGAGAGCGCTGGGAGGGAAGCAGTCTGCTTTGACATGCTGAAAAAGCCAAATAAAGGCACGCAGGAGCCCCCCGGCAGGCCGGGCTGGAGCGGCACGGCAGGCACCCTGGCATCCCCCAGCTCCAACCCTCTGGCCCCGTGTCTGCTGCTCCTGGGGCTGTTCGTGTCCCAGCGCAGACAGATCCCGAGCTGGGCATTCCCAGCCAGGTGTGGCATCGCCCCTCAGCGCTCCCGGGCGGGGAGGACGAGCCAGGGTTTGGCTGTGCCACACAGAGAGAGGGCCCTGAGTCGTGTCCCCGTGTGGGTGTCAGGGGGTGCTGGCCCTGCCACCCCTGTGCGGGGCACAGCGGGGTTGGCACGGGCTGTGCCACGGGAGCAGGGCAGAGGGCGGCTGGGCCGTGCCGTGCCGTGCCGTGCCGGGGGGTTGTTTGTGCTGTGCCCCACTTGGCAGCGGTGCCAAGGGGATTTCTGGGGCTGCAGGGCACCTCCCACCCGGCCACGGCTCCATCATCGCCCTGCAGGAGCTCCAGCTGCACAGCAGCCCCGGGGGCACCGGGAGCCGGCTGGGCTCAGACACGCCTGGGGGAGAGCAGAGCCCCCGGGCAGGGGTTTGGGATCAGCCGAGGGGCAGCGGCACGGCCCGGGCTCCCCCAGCGCTGCTGCTCCGGTACCGGGCAGCTCCAGAGGGCTTTAGGGGATTCCTTCCATCCCTTGCGCTGGGGGCCTCGGGGCTGCCGCAGCCTCTGGCGAGCTGGGGAACCTCGGGGCAGCTTTGCTGCGTCCCGGCTGGCCACGGCCCCTGATCCCCGGGGGTGAATCCCGGGGGTGAATCCCTGGGGGTGAATCCCTGGGAATGAATCCCGGGGGGTGAATCCCGGGGGGTGAATTCCTGGGAGTGAATCCCTGGGGGTGAATCCCGGGGGGTGAATCCCTGGGGGTGAATCCCTAGGAATGAACCCCTGGGAATGAATTCCTGGGAATGAACCCCGGGGGGTGAATCCCTGGGGTGAATCCCTGGGGGTGAATCCCGGGGGTGAATCCCGGGGGTGAATCCCGGGGGTGAATCCCGGGGGTGAATCCCGGGGGTGAATCCCGGGGGTGAATCCCGGGGGTGAATCCCGGGGGTGAATCCCGGGGGTGAATCCCGGGGGTGAATCCCGGGGGTGAATCCCGGGGGTGAATCCCGGGGGTGAATCCCGGGGGTGAATCCCGGGGGTGAATCCCGGGGGTGAATCCCGGGGGTGAATCCCGGGGGTGAATCCCGGGGGTGAATCCCGGGGGTGAATCCCGGGGGTGAATCCCGGGGGATGAATCCCTGGGGTGA
>WEZZ01007735.1:0-10315 GCA_013400585.1 Chloropsis cyanopogon | reverse complement strand
AAACCAAACCAAAACAAAACACAAAACCAAAATCAAAACAAAACAAAAAAATAACGAAGAAAGAAAACCCACAAAAAACCCCATTGCTCATATTTAGAGGAAGAGTGACAGTAGCTACCACTACTTACACTTTCAAACATACAAATATATATCTCATGTCCCTCATGCCAGTATGGGTCACAGTGCTGAGCATTTGGACACCAAGATTTACATACACGACCATCTGGACAATTCACAAACCTGAAGTTCGTCATTCTCACTCAACTGATAAGAAACAATCACCTAGAGAGAGTGATATCTGCATACCACCAAAGCTTGCCAAATGAAAAAATCCACAATAACACATAAATGCATATATACAGGTATGTGTGGGCACCTGATGGGTGTATTTTCTCTGAGTTTGGAAAATACAAGGTTATTTTTCCAGATGTTTCCCAACTCAGATAGATTAACACAGATGCCTTATTTAAGTCAGGTAAATCTCATTAAAGGGATGTTTGTATAGCAGATATTTAAGATCCAGTGGTTTAAATTTGCAAGTGTTTACCACTGAAATGATTCCTTAATGAAAGATCTATTGGTTAAAACTAAAACCCAGTGAAATGTTCACGGAACATTGACTTATTTAGGAAAAGAAAAAAGAAACTGTTAGCATACTCTGTAATCTAGGGTACACATGAAAAGTCTATGATTCTTGACACAATAGTGCAGATTTTTTCCTGAACTGAACATAATTTTTTAGTAGAATAAACTTCTCAGATTCTTAAGTGTAACATTTCTTTTTTGATCCTCTTTGTCTGACGGAAGTCTACAATCTAATTCAAAGCTGGACCATCACATGCAGCATTTTATTATTTTTCAAAACATGACAAAAATGGTTATGTAGAAGACAGTGTCAGAAGAATGGAAGAAAGATTATGAAAGTCTAAACAAGGAAATGCATAATTAGTACCGAGAATGTTTCAGATTTCTTTCATATGTTTAGATGTTATTCAATTTTTCCTCCTCCCCCAGGTGCAGTGACAGCAAGACTGGGCTTTAAACAAGACCACAGAGGAAGGCATTAATAGATTTCACTTGGGCATATCCTGCACTCAGAATGAGTGTTTGAGAATTTGTCCCTAGGATGAACCTGCACCATGAAATATAGTGTCTTCTATGTTTAATTCTAGAAGTGGGAAAGAATAAAAATTTAAAAAATGTGAAAGATTTTAACTTCTGGACACTATTTTTGCAAGGCATAACGTAACAAATACTTCTGTCAGCTTGAGCAAAAGCAAACAATTCTGCATATGAGATTCCCATCTGCCATTTTTCATGTAACAATGTGTTTTTTAAGAAGTTTTTATTTCAGATTGCACTTATGGCCAAGGAATAAAACAGTGTGCCAGTAGTGACATTTCAAGTAACAGTGTTCACAGCCATGTTAAAAGCCCAAACACAGGACAGGTTTGGGGTTTTTTTACAAGGTACAGGTGATGGCTCCAAAGAAATATACTCTGTACCATTGCAAGACATTTTCTGGCATGTTTTAGACACAAATTATATATGAGTGGTTACAAACACTTTGCTTTCTATAAACTCAGTATTTGCTACCCTCAGACAATTCATTATTTATAGTTAAACTGTAAACATTTCCTCAAAAATGACAACTACATGTGTTTCCTAGAAATAACTCTGCTCAAAAATGTAAGCAAAAGGGAAAAAAAAAAAAAAAAAAAAAAAAAAAAAAAAAAAAAAAAAAAAAAAAAAAAAAAAAGAAGAAAAATAAAAAGCAAAGAAAGTGCTGTGAGAAGGGGAAGGGGGGAAAAACACACATTATTTGGTTTAAATCCACAAAGAAGTTAGTAAGACAGATGGAGACATTTAAGACAGCCAGTAATTAAACACATAGTTGTAGACATTATGTATATCATAGATTATATCAAGAGCAGAAAGGTTAAAAGTTGAAATATATATTATGTTCCAAATAACTGGTTTTGATTGAACAGATACAATTCACAGTGCACAGATTTCCATAAAATCTATGGAAGAGCTTTTCATAGGTGTATTATCACGTAGGATATTGCACTATTTAAAAAAAGAAAAAAAAAGTTACTATCTAATTTGTAGAAATTGACTTTAAAATAAATTCAGATTCTAGCAGAATCTGAATTTCTAGCAGAAATGGAGTGGTACTGACATCAATGAATATTTATGATTTCCTGGCTTAGGTTACTTGGCCAGGATTTTTTACTAATATAAATGGAAACTCATTCTTTCACCCTACAGTTGAACTCGATCTTGGAGGTATTTTTCAACCTTAACAATTCTATGATTCTGTAATCTTACTTGTTAGTACATCTGCTTGTAAATTTTGCTCAAGCAGGTGTGGCAACCATCCATTTGCTCACAAATGGCTTTCATATACTACAGATATAAAGGAGAAAAGTGTACACCAGCTTTTCCTGCCATAAAAAGCTCTTACTACCTCTCCTTACAGGGTGTCATTTGCATGGTAGTTAAATGTTATGTCCTGGATGGTGGAATTTCTACGGAAGTTTTGCATGTAAACAAAACGAATACGTTTAGAAAAAGTCTGTTAGAAAATTTGTCCCAGGTAAGCCTAAAGAGATTCATTAGAATCTATTGAATTGTGCTTCTAAGTTACAAGACTCCCTGTTCCAGGAACGTAGTAAGCTTTATTATTGCTAACTTAGAATAGTCAGATGGCCTTGTGGGAGACAGCTTGATCTAAATGCCATTATACTTTAAATATATCTATAAGGCATTTTAAATTTCTATTTCTCATAATAATGTTTTTCAAGAATAAATTTAAACTGTTTTTTTCCCAAGCCTTTTAAAAAGCAGAGAATTCTTCTTTAAAAAAAAAAAAAAAGGCAAATCAAAAAACAAAACCCCGCAAAAGCCCACGGGTGATTTTGAGATGGAAAATACTGATGGAAAAATTTGGTCTGTCAGGACAAAGGGAAAAATAAGAAGAGTAGGAATGTGTAACTGTATTTCAGTCATGCTTTATTCTTCTGCTAGTCTTAATAGCTATATACATAGCTACATAAAACCGTGGTCTTTCCCAAACTTACTGTGCACTGAATTTGAACATATATAATAATAAATATATTTTTTCCTTATTTTCAATGTTTATTGCTATGTTGACATAAATGAAGAAGGAGTATAGAAAGCTATTTCATCAGTTTTTGCAAAGAGTACAAGAGAAAAATTGACTGCTCTTTTGTCTGTGAAAAAGATACAAACCCATTCTATCATATAATTTTGTAAAAACTTTGGTGTGTGTCCTGGTTTAGGGCAAATTCGTGAGAGAACCTCCAAAAGGGGGCCCCCCGCAGAAAAGCAAACCCACACGACCCCTCCCCCCAGCTGGTTCAGGAGAGAAAGGATTTCCTCGAGAGAAGTGGAAGAAACCTGTTTATTTACAGGCACGGCACTCCCCAGTACAAAACCAAATGAACAATACCAGATGACAAAACTCCAAAGCTCCTCTCTGAAGGGATGACAACTTCAGAAAGTCTCTGCTGTTGATGGTTGCTCTGGTATCAGTCCCTCCGGCGCTTGGAAAGGCTGCTGCGCAGGGTGGGCCCCGGTGGGCCGCTGTTGGTGTTTCCTAGGTCCCCAGTCTGGAGCAGGGTTGAAGAGTCCCAAGAAAATGGACAGAAAAACAGTCCAGGGCACACTTCTCTGCTTTCACTAGCTACACTAACTAAGAGCAAAAAATTGAGCTCCGTCCTGCTCTGTCCGTGCTGCAGACAGCAACCGTCCTGGCAGTGTGTGGGAGTGTGAGCAGTCTCTCCAATAACAAACTCTGTGCTGCTTCTTCTGCCCAGCTTTGATCCCTGACCCAGTCTTGGAGGCACAGAATATAACATCCAGCATAAACAGAGCAGAAGATTTGGGGATATAAGCATCAATACAGTCACTCTAGGACAGTGTGTTAGGGAAATTGCAGTAAGACATTCAGAGAAAGCAGGTACCAGACATTCCAACTCAGGAGTGACCTGGAGACAGAGAAGTAGTCAAGGACAATTTTTCACCTTAAATAAATCTTTGAAGTGTTAAAGCAAGTCATTTTTCTGTTTTAAGTACAACTAATGGAATATTAAGTAATGAAATACTGGGCACTGAAAAATCTAGAAAACTTAAACGCTGAACACTGTGGCTGCTATATTGCTTTCAGCATCGCTCTCCCTCCCTTGCAATTAAGGGGATGCTCATGACCTCCCTCCAGATTTGGAGTCAGCAGGTATCTGAGGTTCTCCCAGGTTCTCCTCAGACAATATAGATACTATAAGAAGCAATAGTTATTAATAATTTCCCCATGTTATTACCTTTCATCTTCAGTGTAGAACTTAAACTATCCTAACAGAATCAAAGTATAAATTCACAAATCATAATGAGTTATTTTGTTCTCTAAAAATGCTCATCACTGTACATCTGAAATACAACACACTCATGGCTTCTTGTTTTGTTGATTTCTTTTTTCTCTGTGAAAACCTATTTCTATACGATATTTTCTGACTTGTGTTTTAGACAAAAAAATTACATAAAAAAAGGACATTCTGGAAGGGTTCACTAGCAGATATATCAATAGCAAATGTCTACCATATCTAGAAACTCTCTCACAAATGTTGTCTGAGTATGATTAGCAAGTGAGTCTAAAGCAACACAGCAGCAGATTTCCAAAAGTAATCTGGGAATCTCTGAGTAGATACTTTTCAAAGATCAGGCACTCTGTATTGAAAGAATCAACTGAGGAAGATTTTGGAACACAGGTATGATTTAAGTTCCTGTGACATGTTTGCAGAAGCAATATTTCAGAAATGTATTGCAGAAACAGAAATAAATTTCTTTTGGTCTTGTCTCCTTGACCTCTTAAACCAAGACCAAAGAAGGAGTTAAAAAAAGACAAAAAAAGGAAAAAAAAAATTCTACCAGATATATATTCCAAATATTGTCTTAGAGGTTTATTGTTTAGAGGCTTTTCAAAAAATGCATAGCAACAGCTGAATTTGTATAGAGAACACAAACAAAATTGGGAATGGGAATTCATGAGCATCTTTTTTATATAAGAAAATTTCTTTACACAAAAAAAGAAAAATTCTTTATGAAGTCAAGATCTATGTATTTGACCTTAAACAAACGTTCATTACCTTTTTTATCATTTTCAGGATCAAAATATTTTAGGTTTCTCTATGACTTTTGCATACATTACTTCAACCATCACAAACGTGTAAAATCTTATATATAACATTTACTTTTAGGAAATCTCTGGTGTCACATGAAGACTGCAATTATGATCACCTAGTCTATTAACAAGTTTTTGTATTAAAGAACAATTTAATCATATATATTTAAGGATATAGCGTGCTTGTCTGTTGTTCTGATATAAACTGAGACTAAGTAGATAAAGCTATCATGATTCAAGGTCACATCTACAGATTATTTATATACTTATAAATGATTTAATCAACATGACAGTGACTGCTATTATAGCTTTTTTTTTTTTTTTTAAGCAAAGTTATAGTGCCTATAAGGAAGAAACTTTGTGTTTTCAGGGCAAAGTAGAGCTATGACTTTGCATGATTCAGTAAGTAGGGCAATAGTTTCCAAAAGACTAACTGTAGTTCAAAAAGAAATAAAAGAAGAAAAAACACCCTTACTGATGGGATGTCAACCCATGACTACAAGAAAATAGACGTCCAATACAAGTATTGTTTCTAATACTAAAAAACAATTTAGTTTCTAAGACAATAATAGGATGATTTCAAGTGAATTGAAAATACAGTTATTTAAATTAATCATTTGTTGCAGAAAAGTTAAATGATTTTTTCAGTATTCATCCATAAACAAAATGTCACATTCTCCATGGATCAGAACTACAAAAATGTTGTTGTTGTTGTTGTCATTGTTGTTGTTAGGTGATCGGTAAACACGAGGTCATAATTTAAGCCTTGGCCTTAAGACACACAAACAGAAATATGCTGTCAGGAATTTGTTTTAATTACTAAATAGAAAGCTGAGTGAGCTACTGGATTATGAACAACTGGATAATATATCAGTTAAATCCTTTTATGCATACTTAATATTTAAGAGCATTACAATCAAATTATTTGATCTTTGATGTCTAAACCTTCTTTAAAATGGTAATATTACTGTTGATTGTGACAGAATTCTTATTTTTCAACCTGTGATGTAATATATACTAAATAAAATAAATGCAAAAAATAAAAATAAATAAAAAACAAATTGGGACTTGAAAACTGTTCTAACTAGTTTTCAATCAGTTGTTTTCCATCTGCCTTATATATAAAATATAGAAGTACATCTGAAATACCATCAAAAGGAACATGATTTTCAAGTCGTGGGAATACAAAGGCTTTTCTCTTTAAGATGCTAATGTTTATATTTTTATTTTAAAGGACCTGAATAAGTACTTCTGGTATTACAATTTATTTTCCACATGAAATAATATTATTAAATTTAAATGTCTTATAATAGCATCTAAAATGGTAATGCCAGACAAAATTTTTAAGATATGTAATACTTCTATATATTTACCAAGTGTTAACATACACGCTAAAATTGCATTCTAGAATTAGAATATGTTCAACCTTGGCAACTAGCATTTATTAAAGGTTTTGTTGAAACAATAATGTCCGAAATTACATAAAACAAGTAGCAAAAAAAATAAATAATATCACAAAATACATACTCTGAAAAAAAAGACTTCATATTTTGACTTTACTTAATGTATTCATCATCTGATTTATTCACAGCCCAGAAAAAGATTTTTTACCTGTGCCATATAAATAGGCATAAATAAAAATAAAAATTTGAAAGAAGCCTAGATATTATTTGTTTCTATGATTGTCAACTGCAGTTGGAGATTCATTAGGTAAATGTGTAGCTGCAGAATATCATAATGATTGATTTCTTACTTCTTATAATCTTATTTTATTAGTATTTTAAAGCCTTTTCTTTTAAATTAATCATTAGAACTACATTAAAGAATGAACTTCATCCACTCTTAAATCATGGAAAATTAGTTATTCTACGATAAAATGTGTTGGTTTTGGCTAGGATGGAATTTATTTTCTTCACAGTAGCTATTATGGGACCATAGTTTGGTTTTTTGGCTAAAAACAGTGTTGATAACACAGGGATATTTTCATAATTGCTGATCAGTGCTTACCCAAGACCTTTTCTGCTTCTCACATCATGTCTCCAGTCCAGAGTTTGGGGGCTACACAAGAAGTTGAGGGTGAACACAGCCCAGCTGCCCCAAGGGATTGCCTACCATATGATGTCATGCCTAGCATACAAAGGTGGAGGAAGAAAAGGGAAAGGGGGGAATGTTTGTAATGATGGTGTTTGGTTTCCCAAGTCACTGTTATGTGCAATGGAGCTGTGCTTTCCTGGAGATGGCTGAACATGACTGCCCATGAAAAATGGGGAAGAACTCTGTGCCTTACTTTGCTTGCATGTTCACCTTTTGCGTATCATTAAGCTGTCTTTATCTCAACCCCTCAGTTTTCCCACTTTTACTTTTCTGATAATCCCCCAGTCCCACCATGTTGGTGTGAGGGAACAGATACATGGGGCTTAGTTCCCAAGTGGGGTTAAACCACAGCATAAACAGACAGACAAGTAGCAAAAAGGTGCTCCATGATAAGTAGATGGTCATTGTAATTCAGTTAAGGATTAAATGCCTTAGAATAAGATCCATAAATAGCAATATACTGAGGGAGCTGTCTGATGTAGTTTAAGAATGAAATTACCAAGAGGGAAAATTGTTTGAAGATTTTACATAAACACTGTTAGACAAGTCATGTGCTCCAAGGCATTTGCAGGAGAGGCTACTGCATCCTTTCATACAGTCAGTTGAAAATGGAAATGCTAAGGATGTGTCTTAAACTGCTTTTCACTCAGAGGAAAGGACAACAATCTGTCAGCAGGAAAATATCTCCATCTGCTCACAGATTTATGAGCAATTACATATAGCATGACATGTAGCGTGGCCAATCCCTGCAATTGAATTGATAAACTCTTATTTCCTCAGCTTCTCATAAAATATTCTAAAATATGGTTAGAATTTGCAAGATATGCAAAGAATGAAGATAAAATTGAAATGCACCAGCAACAAAAATATCTGTTACAAATTACCAATATTTTCATAGTGACATATATGAACTGAAAAGATGGTCCTGATAACAGAATAAAAATAGTTTTTAAATAATTTTGCAAAGTTTTATTATAATTCATCTTTAATTAATTTAATTTATAATCCAGCATATGGTGCTCTCATGGCATGTTCAAAATATCACATCAACTCTGCTGCTTGTGAGGGTCTTGATCTGCAAGCATTCAGTCCTTAAGAAACAACATCATAGTTTTATAAAGAAAACCAGCCCATCATATGAGTTTGGGAATGTGGAAGACTCTTCCTCTAATGCGACCTGGATTTTCTGTGCCAAGGAGTGCTGCTCTAGGGCCCAGGTTTTTCCCTGTTCTACTTAACCCCCTAATCTGTCCATCAGTGAGGCTGAGCACATGTTGATAGTATGTACACTACATATGCACACCTCCAAACACATGAACACAGACATGGTCACACAGACTGGAGACAGCTCTCATGAACAGAGACTGTGTTGGCACCTGCTGCCTCATCCCACTTCCCTCTCCGTCTCAGCAGGACAGAGGTCTACTGCTGAAAATATGTACCTATACATTGTGTGCAGGATGATTCACTCCAGCAGCTGGCCTCACAAGGTTCCCAGTTGCTAGCCCTGGATCCCAGTCTCTCTCCTTGACAGTAACTTGCCATATAATTTCCCAAGGCATCAGCTCCTTGCCACTGCAGGCTGTTTCATCCTCACACCACTACTCTCCTGGTCCCAAACCCATCTTCCCCTCTACCTACCTCACCATGCTGTCACTCTTAGAGGTTCACAGGTGTTCCCATTGTCAGAGCTGGGCCTTAGGGATCTATACTCCTTCCCACTCCCACTAGCCTGGCTTGATCTCCCTCCAGTAGTGATCACAGGCTAGCCCAAAGACCTGAATTAATTCCTCTTGCTGACAGCATAGGCCCTCCAATGCACACACATGCATAGAGAGTACAGAACTCCTTGCCAGAAAATAGTCAGGGTGGAGTTTAATGAGTTTAACAAAGACACATGACTTCACTAGACACAGGGAACTGCCAAAAATGCAGGCTCTTCAGCCTCTTCTTAAATGCAAATGGACCTTTGTTTTCCCCCCTTATCCCTCTGTTTCCCTACACTTGATCCCCTCCACAATGCACCCAAAATTATTTTTTTCTACCTTTTGTGTCTCCTTTAAGCACCCCATAGTTAGTTCTGCATAATCATCAAATGCTTTTTTCCCTAAATCCCACAATATATCTCATAACCCTTCCCATTATTCTGAAAGATGACAAAGTGCTCTGGAAAGCTGGTTCTGATGACTCATCCTGATGGGTTTCATGTGTTGCCAACAAGGTTCATGGATCTGCTGGGACAGCCCTGGGAGTGGCTCAGACAAGGCATTCATTCCTTGGGAGTCTGCAATTTGGTTTCTACCTGCTGTTGTGTCCCTGTGCTCTTCTGGGTTTGTTAAGAAGGACCTTTCATGGGGTGGTAGCTCTCCTTTGTGGGCCTGGGAGCAACAAGGGCAGATTATTAAACAAGTTATTGTTCCTGTGCCTCTCTCTGCCTTCTTTTTTGGGTGCAGATGAGCATCTCATCACTTAACCTAACATACACTCGCTTCAAAGGTTTCTGGTAGCAGAACTATGCTAAAACACTTAAATATTCTCTAAGTTTTGCTGACAATGTATATTTTGGGACCTGTCAGAGGATGATATTCAATTTTGATATTGTATTTAAGATGCTTATCAGTCAGGTTTTTTGCATAACTAAGGGATTCTAATGAGCAGCCTTGGACTCTTCCTAATGTAAAAATGTAGCTGACTTGGCAAAAGGAGAGAAAGGAGTAACATTATAGAAATATTTTGGATAAATCAAGGCCCTATAACTGTGCTACTGTAACAGTTGCAAANTGACTTGGCAAAAGGAAAGAAAGGAGTAACATTATAGAAATATTTTGGATAAATCAAGGCCCTATAACTGTGCTACTGTAACAGTTGCAAATGAATATACAAAGCTGAGAGATAGAGTTACTACTAAGCAGTAGTGTATAATGAAGCAGTACAACATTTTTGGTTTTAAATAAATGGAACAATATATTAAAATGCCAAAGATGAAAATGGTAAATACATCTTGTGAAAAGACAAAGACTC
>WEZZ01007734.1:3021-34059 GCA_013400585.1 Chloropsis cyanopogon | reverse complement strand
AAAACTACATCCACACAGCAAAAGCATTTTTAACACTATATTTATCCCAATACTACTATATAACATTTACCTTACTACTAGCAAAAAGCCAACATTATATTATGCATTTATAACACTGAGGTCTAGGAATAAGAAACAGTATCTAATAATTCAGTTTCTATGTGCCCGTCTACACGTATAGGTAAACCCATACGATGCAAAGGGGTTCACACAGGGAATTTTCATTCATGCTGAGTGCTCTTTATGTTGCACAGACATCTGAAGTGCATCAAAGCTAACAAATGGTTCAGACAACCTCTAGCCATGTCCCAAGACCCTTAAGGAGGCTGAAGCACTGCTTCTGTTCCCCATCCTCCTCATATATTGACATAAAAAAGGGGTATTGTAAGACATAAAGCTATAGAGAAAAGCCAGAAAGGAATTGTTTAGTTGTTTTAAGCTCTACTGCCAGTTTTGCATACACCTGACAATTATTGCAGCTTTTTGACACTACTGGTCTGGATGGGGGCCATGTCCTTCCCCTGCAGTGTGATAACACAAGTCTGACTGCAGGGTTCAGGCTTATATAAATGAGGTTTGCAGAAAAAGAGACCATATATGCTTAGCACATACATTTTTAATAACAACTGGGTGAGAAATGTCCAAAGATCATTTTCTCCTCATGATGTTACTCTTCTAGTCAGTTCTTTCCAATTCCTTTCTTGCTCTTAATTCTCCTAGCAGTAGCAACAGGAAAAGACAAAGCAGATCAGCCCTGCTGTCTTCATCCTTTGGGAGATTTCATGCAGTCTGAAGCTGTCTCTCTGCTCAGACAACAGGAAAGATTTCATTTTCAACAGAAAGAGGAATATCTGATTGTCCAGCCTTCTGGTGGTGTTTAATTCTGGGAAGCCAAAAGTGAGCCTGCAACTTATAAAAAGTCGATTGAAACAAAAAACAAAAAAGCCAAAACAACAACAACAAACCAACAAAACAAACAAACAACTTTTTTCTGCAACAATTTTTGTGTAGGAGAAGTAAAAACAGGCTTCAATTTCTGTCAAGATGTTTTAGGCTTGACATTAGGAAAAAAACTCCCTAATACTTATACTTTCACAGCTCAGGTTTAGATGGCTGACTCTGCTATATTAGCTGAGTAACTAATTAAACTATTTCAGGGCATTGGGGCTTTTTTTCCTATTTTTGTATAATAATATTTCAATCATCTTTTTCTTCAAATGTCGTTTTGGTTAAAACTTTTACATCTGATGTGATTTACTTTTCCCCTCTTGCAGGCAGTTAAAATAAAGATAGAACATTTCTAAGGGAAAATATTTCCAAGTGGAAAATTACAAAGGCACACTTTAAAAAGGACCAAGGCTTTTGAAATTTTCAAATAAAAAGACAAACTGTTTTACAAGTTGTAATTAACACCAATACTTCAGTAATCAGTGACAAGTGACACTGAAAAGTAATTTTCTTATTTTTGCTGGAGTTTGTGTTAAAAACCGGAAAACATCAAAGCTGAATGACTCCATGGAAACTGCAGTTACTCATGCTCAGGGCATTTCAGATTATCTATTAAACACAAATATGTTTTAATTTGAACACTATTTTAATGTTCCTGGTGCTATCCATATTTATTACATTGATATAAGTATTTATAATAAGTCTCATCACATTTCTTAGTATTTTAATTGTGAAATACTTAATGGTACTGACATTTGAAATAACATAATCAGTATTAGAATTAATACTAAAATTAATAGAATAGTGGAAACTCTAAGAACATCTTTATACTTACAATGACATTGTGTAGCATTTTATTATAATTTTAATAGGAAATTATTTCATTATTATGGGTTTGCTATCAGGTCATAAATGCACCCTGAACAGGGAAACTGTGTGTGGTTGAAATATAAATCTTTTACCCTAGCTTGACGCTGCAATTCTTATTTTCAGACTGATAAAAAATCTGCCGGGAAACATTTTAGAGGCTTACAGGAAGGAGAGCCAAACTACAAATCACAACAAGCTGTCACCCAAACCTTATCAAACCTCTTTCTTCATAGAAAGTTTCTTACATCTTAACATCCATATCTTAAACCCAGCAGATTCCTCTGTTTTCTACCAGAAATTAGCAGAATACAGTAATTTGTGGAGCTTTTCCTATGTCAACCTTGATTTAACTTCACATCCAAATCCTATTTTAATCTTTCCAATGAACATGCCCTTTTTAATTGCACCCAACTTTTACCCAGAGAACATTCCAGCTATGATTTGAATAAAAACTCAAGGATATTGACAACTTTGAAGAGAATTGTGTGTTTTCCCCTTTGAAGGCCTGCTCTTTATGCTGCAGATACTCTCTTTGATGGCTGATACCACAGGGACAGTTTTGTTTTAACATAATGTATTGCCTGTTAAAATAATTCTAAATGAACACAGAGGTCACACTGAGCTGGTCCCAGATGTCCCTATAGACATATGTACAGACAGGTGGTTAACGCAGCCTCCTGTCCAAAACCAGGTCTGGAGGGATTTCTCCTTATTCCTGACAGATGGTCAGCTCTTCTCAGAGAACCTGAATATGTTCATTTAAAATACTTATGTGATTCTAAGGTGAAACTATGGGTTCTTCAGGTGCAAAACCATGATCCACCTTTCAAAAATAGTTTACTTGGGACTTTGAAATTAATTTCCCTTTCATGAAAAAAACAACTACAAAAGTACCGAGGACAAAACTTGAGATATTTAGGGATAAAACAGCAGAGATTAATTACATTGCATTATGCTCTATTTCCATTTTTTTTTTTTAAGACCTCTGGGGTACTGGGGTACATTTGCTCTCCTTTAAAGTCCCTGCTGTTTGGGAACAGTGTATGATTTGAGTATCTGTCCATCCTGAACAGGAGGCAGAGGATGCCTCTCTTGTGCAGCAGCACTGACCCAGGGACAGGGAATCCCTGTGTCACCCGTGTTTCTCTGGCTGTGACCACACAGTGCTGTGTCATGCAGCCTTTCATGGTCACTGCAGCAGCTTCTCACCCTTCACCTGCTCCCTTCATCAGGAACAGGCTCTGTGGGAGCAGCCCAAGGCTGCCTGTGCTCAGTTCTGTGGCATGCAGCTGATTCCATTGCTGTGACAGAAACCATTTGCCTTCGTGTTCTGGTCAAGTTGCTTGGATCGTTGGCTCCAAAGTGACCATGGAAAATAACATCCACTCCACCCATGGAGAAACTTTGTTTCTCCCTGAACTGCAAAGCAACTGAGAGGAGCCCAGAATACTGTTGCACCAGAAAAACCCAGCGAGTCATAAAAATGCCTGTAAAAAGTATGAAGTATATATGTAGTGATGATGTAGTGATTAATATCTTTTCATTGCTGGGTTACAGACAATTCCCATAATGTGACAGATGTGTAAGTGATAATGGCAAGGCTCATGATGTGGAACTGCTTAAAATTATTACTGTAATTCCACCAAGATTATCTGCTTGCACAGGTAGAGAGAGTAGGTACAAAAATGTCTAGGCTTAATATTCAGAGAGATTAAAAATGTGTCCCTTCACTGGCAAGAGTGGATAATCGGAGCCTTTGGGTCTTAAGTCCTGTATTCTGCTACAGAAATGTCTTTCAAAGACTATTCTAAACCCACTAAGACTTAAAGCTTGTTGGTAAAGAAATTTTCCTCTGTCAGCTCCTGCATAATGATGGTTTAGTGCCCTTATAAATACAGAGGCTCTGTTAAACTGAGTGAAGCAGGCCAAGTTTGTCTTTACAGAAAAACATATTTCTGAGAAATAGCTGGGACATTTTTTAATCAATGGAGGTTTTAAAGTGAATTTCAGCACACGGCCACAGCAAACATATGGACCAGAAGATGATTAATATGTGTACACAGAAACTCACAAGAAATCCCTATTGTTTTGGTAGTAAGCATCCAGTAAGCATCAGCATTCCCAGTAAGATTCAGACTCTACTCTGTCCTAAAATAATAATAATAATAAATTACTTTGCATGAATAAAGTGTGTTAGCCGTATTCAGTCTGGCAAAGTTTAGCCCTTGCTTGAAAGGTGCTGTTGGAGACCAAGATAAAAGTCTAAAACATTTCTAATGATGTTTGATGTTTCCCAAAGGAGTAAACCCCAGATAAACTGTTTTCTAGTAATAGTTTTAAACTTTTGACATTTGCAGATAACTACTCAAATGTGCAAACAATGATTCTGTCCTCATATTCCTATTAATTTCATTGAGGAATTATTAGCTGTGGTCCACAGCAGGATTCCTTACATATTTCTCTTTGCAGCACCAGGCAGAAGTGGAATTTTCATTAAGTGTGGAATTTTCTGTGTCCCTGTGTCTATCTGGATGGTAACATAAAGTATAAGCTACAAGTAGCTTATCTCAGGAACTCATTGGTTTTATTCCTTAATGTTCTTTTCAGTGGAAATACTGGTCTCCATGACATTAGTATTGCATTAGATAGTTTTTTAAAAATAGACCCATTTAATGTTCCATATTGAAAGAAACATTGAGATACAACAGTAATTAGAACTGGAGGAGACTTAATGATTATGTCTTTAGTGTCAGAAGATACTTTCAGAATTTTGCATTTAGTCAGCTGATATATACAGGGACACTGAGAGTACATGGCCTCTTTAGATGTTTTCTTCAAAACTGCGATTTAACAGAAAGGTGATAACGTAAACATGCCAAAATACATCGCATGAGGATACGTATATTTGTTATTGTTTGACACAACACCTGCTCCTACTCATGTGCTTTGTATGAGCATTTTATAATAATGAAAAGTTGCAAAATTTGAAGAAAAGATAAAGCAATAAAATGTACAAAGCTTACTGCAAAAACACACACCAAGAAGAGACGGATTTTTTTGTTTGGTCTTATCTCTGCTTATGGCAATCTCTTCTGTGTTCACAGACTTAAATAACAGCAGAATGGAGTCTGTGACCATCATTCTCTTAAGGTGTGAGTGTGTTAACATGGGAGTGCCTTTTTTCAGCCAAATCCACACCTTAGTGCCTGGGGGAAGGGAGCCAGCCTCTTTGCTTGCATTTCTTGTTTTAAAGGACTGAAATATTCCCCCACACTTTGCTCTAGAGTGTGCCATGTGTGCTGTATTACAGAACCTGAGCTTTTCAGACATGTGCTGGTGTCCATTGAGGCATTATCTTGTATGTTCTCAAATGCAACAATCTTTTGTATGGGGCCCATTCAAGATATTACTGATTCTTTTTCAAAAGTGCAGCAACATTTCTCTTCATTTAATTTAGACAGGAAGAATTTTAAAGCTTCTTAAAATCAGGTATGAATAATTTCAACTTGGAAAGTCAAAATAAATGTTCACTGTTGAAATTCGTCTGATTATTATGGACACAAATGGTTGAATACATTTGCATTTTTTCAACTTCTGTGATAGAAGTCATGTGTGTTTACTTGAATCTCCTCTGAGTATTACTACACCAAATAAAGAGCAGAGTAAATAGAGCTAAGACAAAGTTAACTGAGAATGAGTGATCATTATATAAAATATTATGGAAAATTGCACTAGAAATCTCTTACAGTTAACTAGCTGATATTATATATTTAATGCACAGTTTAAAGTGACTGCAATACAGTATAAAATATTAAAAGAAAGCTTCCATTTACTAAAATGATGCTGTAAATGAAATGCAAATCAGGCTGATAGTAATTGATTGTTACTGGATTGCTACTATGTGATTAGATTTCAAATTTGTTATTGTTTCTCATTTGTAGCTCTGAAATAAAATGCAAAATGTTTAAACAAAAGTATCTTTACTATATCTTCAGTAATGTCCCAGTTTGACACCCTCCAGATCATGTATCCCCAGTATATCATTACTATTGACCAAGGGTCCCTTTCAACACAGGCTCATTGGCTTCTCAAATGAATCTGGCATTTTGAGGTCTCATTGTAAGCTACGTATTAACAGTACAAAGAAGGAGCTGCACATTCTCCAGGGTCTTGGAAAACATAAAACAATGCTCTTAGCTTTTATCTTTGGATGAAATAGTCTCATTGGCAGCAGATGACAGAGCAGGGAGTGGGGCTCAGCGTTCCCCATAATGAACCTGCATTCTCCAGATGTGCCCTGTTGTAGGGAATGTCTGAGTGCCTGAGATTTCCAAACCCAGCAATCCGAGTCCAGCAGGACAGTGTGCTTACAGAACAGGCAATTTCAATAGTATGGCAATGGTAAACCTAAGTAAATCAAACACACATATATGCATCATATATGTTTATTGGATATATGCTGTCTGGTCCAGATAATTGTGCTTAAAATCTTTCCTTATTACACACATCTTTCCTTGAGAATAAACTGTTTGTTTATGTGTTTTGGTTTTGTTTTTTTTTTTTTTTTTTTTTAATCAGCATTCTAAAATATATTTAAGTAGGATGCAGGTATGTTAAAATGTTTTAGATCCAAATATTGAGTAAATAAAATAATTTAAGTCCACAATTTATGTCCAAATAAAATAAATTATGTCCAATTTATTTATTTTTAAAGAAATCAGTTACCTGTGTAACTTGATAGTTGAGCAGTTTTCCTGCATTAAAGCTGCTTTTCTAGCTAAAGTCTTTTGGGAGAGAATATTACTTTATCAAGTCACCTTCTAAAAGGTTTAATTAAATTTTTATGTCTAAATTTATAACCATTAATCATAGTCTTAGAATAGAATATTATGGGTTGGAAGGGGCCACTAAAGGTCATCTAGTCCAAATCTCCTGCAATGATCAGGGACATCTTCAACTAGATCAGGTTGCTCAAAGCTCCATCTAACCTGATCTCAAATGTTTCCAAGGATGGGGTATCTACAATTCCTCTGAGCAACTTGTTCCATTGTTCTGCCATCCACATTGTAAAAAAATTTGTCCCCTAAAGCTTGTCTAAATGTAGCCTCTTTTAATTGGAAACATTATTCCTTGTTCTGTCACAATAGGCCCTAAATTTGTCCCCATAAATAAAATTAGTCCCCATCTCTTTTATAGTCCCCCTTTAGGTAGTGGAGGGCTGCAATGAGGTCTCCAGGCTGAACAACTTCAACTCTTCCAGCCTATTTTCAGAGCAGAGGTACTTCAGGCCTCTGACCATCCTGTGGCCCTCTGGACTTGCTCCAAAAGGTCCACAGCCTCTCTGTGCTGGGGACCCCGGAGCTGGACACATTCCAAGTGGAATCTCATCTGCGCTGTGTAGAGGGGCAGAATCTCCTCCCTCTCCCTGCTGCCCACACTGCTTTGGATGCAGCCAAGGACGTATTTGGCTTTTATTTTGGACATATTTTTCCGTGCTGCAGATGCACACTGCTGGGTCATGTCTGGCCTCTCCTCCACCTCCCCTCCAAGTCTTTCTCAGCAGGGCTGTTCTCAGTGCCTTCATCCCCCAGACTGTATAGATTGATAATTCTTGCACATAAAACTCTTCTCTGTAATTGTAAAATGTGGATGCTGTAAAATATTTATTATCAGATACTATTAATTTTTTGTAAACTGAAATTTCTGATTGTTTCAGGAGGGCTGAATATCCTTAATTTGATCTTAAATATTCATTGAAAAGTAATCAATTTTTTTTAGAGTACAATAAATTTGTCATCACTGATCACAGGATAGCAAATCTAGATTGTAAAAATTTTCTTATGCAGCTGCAGTCCACAAGATGGCAATCTTGGATTGGAATTGTCTCCACAAATTATTCTGCTGATCGTTTTGCTGCTGTTTCCAACTTTGGGAGCATGTTTGAAGCCTGTTGTGCTGCGCTCATGTCTGAGGCTGCACTGCGAGCAGCCCTAAGGCGCGTTCCGATGGGCCCCAATACCCTCACAACCGGCAGCTCCAGTAGCGCAGAAACACGTTCCTTTGGCCCAACCAGTTTTCATTGTTATTCACTTTCATTCAGGCATCTAGTTTTGAAACAGTCTTGTAAAAAGTATAGAGGCTGTTTAGAAGTAAGCACACCTCTTAATGGCTTCTGTATATTTTATTCAAACAAAAGCCTCGAACATAACCTCATATTACACATTATTTGCTCAGCATACATGTTACCTTACCCTGATCCCACCAGAGCATAAAAACCTCTGATAATATTTTAGAAAATATTGACCTAAAATGTGATCCTCAGCATTAAGAAGCCACCACAGTTGCAGCTTCTCAGCTATGAGAACTCATCTGGCTCCACTGAACTCGGCGTTACCACCATGGTGCACACACAGCCCAGAAGGAGTTGCTCATCCCTCTCCTGGGGCACTCCAAGATTTGAAGGCATTATGCTAATTCAAAATTGTCTGTTTAGCTGAGCGTAGCTGGTAGTGTAGTCCTAGGGCATAAATCAGCCTTTCTGAGAATGGTTTCAGAAACGGGCAGCCGGAGACCCTGAGAAAGTGTTTGCAGGATGACGTGCAGAGCATGAGTGTCACAGCCGTGTATCAGCCCTGGGATTCTGGTTGTCTAGTGTTTTCCTCCATCTTAAAATATTATTTCAAATTGTGGACAATGATAAACCCTCATTTGCTAGTTGTAGTGGGAAAAAAATCCCAACTAATTTTGTAATTTGTCTGTATTCATTCAATGAACAAGCTGCACCTACTCATTACTATTTAGGCCATCTCATCTTTCCAAGGCTTGAATTTGGGCTATGGAAATGTCAAAATTCAAGAATTAAATATGAAAGGGAAATTATCTGAAAGAAAGCCAAGAAAAACAAGATTAACAGTTTTATCTTTTCTTGCATTGGATTTTATTTATACTTTCTGAATTACTGAAAGCTTCTGAGCATCAAAAAGCAGTTCTATTACCTTTCTGCAGAGCATAAAGTAGACAAAGACCATTGTAACTTCTCTATCACCAGGCTTAGTTAAAAGAATAAAGATTGGTGGAAAGGAAATGAAGAAGCTCATTCTTCCATGTCCTTCAGAAAAGGAGACAAAAGCTAAGGTAGTCACAGAGAACACTATAGGCTGAAGCCATGGTCTGAGGCACTGCCAGAAAAAAGAGGTGTTGGCAGACTGGCAGGAGTAGGTGTTGCCACATGGTGACAGGACTGTGCCATCAGCTCTGATGTAAATGCTTTCCTTGTTTCTCCTTTTTTTCATGTTTTTATCTACATGAATCTTATTCAGAGGGATGGGACTGAAGTGCCTGAAGTTGTACCACTTTTTGATATCAAATTTCAAACTTAAAACTTCAAATTTCTGAAGATAACTTTTTTTTCCCGAATTTCCTTCTGATTTTCCAAATTTGATGGAGGAACTTAAAACAAAACTGAGTCTTCAATGCTTCTTCCCACAAATCAAAACCTTTAGATTTATCACTGTCATGTACTTATGGCTATTTGGATAGGTTCCACTTAGTACTATTTTGGTTATTACTATTCCAATTGAAATAAATTTTGCAGATATTAAGATCTTATGAGACATTAGACAAAGTATTTAAATAAATATATCTTACCTTTACTCATCAACTGCAATATTTTTTGGTTAGGAATGTATAAGAAAAATTGTATTTTTCACATTCCAGCTAGTATTTCTGGGGAAAAAAAAAAGGTGCTTACCAGAATGCAATACTACTGAATTATAGTGTCTTCCACTGACAAAGCTGACTGTGAGATAAATTTAGAATATGCTACAATAATTTTCCCTTAGTATCTCAATCTTATTAAAGAAAGGTCTGATTCAGAAATGCAGATTGGACCCGATCTCCATAACTGTGTAAAAAGTTCATAAAAAAGGTAATCTAAATGCTGAGAAAACCTACCCATGTAATTTCTCTTTTTATCTCAAATGCCTGCAAAGCAACACACCTACATAACAGTGTAGAAAGGTGACAGAAAAATTAGAGGTCTCGTCTTAGTCTTGTGATTTAATGGGGAGTTTTTCAATTGCTTTTAATAAGAGAGAGATAAGGTCTTGAGAATGTAAACAGTCAAGAGTTGTGTTAATTGCTTTTATTCTCAAAAAGCCCCAGCAGGAGCTCTTTTTTAATCCAAACTGCCTGAAGAAACATTATAGTGTGTATACATGAGCAGAGTTTCTTCTCTTCTTTTACAATTTCTTACAACCTTGCATACACTACTGGCTTATATTTCTACACTTAAAGCTGTATTATTTGCAGAATACATAAAATGAGACTGTTTCTCTGCAGTAAACACATGCACGATCAATATTATCCTTTTATTTATTGAATGCACTAAGAAATACAAGAAAAAATTATGCTTAAAATAAAAGCATTTTAAAAGAGAAATCACTTCAGAGGGCATGAAACTGAGTGTTTGGATTTGTAGGTTATCACAGGGAAACTATTATAAAAAAGTGTTATAATTAAAAAACTCTTTTCTAAAATTAATTACTGTGTAAAAAACCCATTGTATTGGAAACTGAGATTTGTATAGCAACACCACGGAAAGAATTTGTTCCTCTAAACCCAAACTATAATACCACTTTGTTCTACTTTGAGGGAAATGCAGAGTTGGATGCAGTTGGATGTTCCCATTGCACTGCTCTTCCAAAGTGTCTCTTGGCAGCTCTTCCATATGGGGCCTTGGTTCCCGCTGTTAAATTGTGAGAGCTTTCTCTAGACAAGGAGGAAGGGGTAAAAAAAAGGAAATTTACTAAAAGATTTTTTTTTCTTTTGAAGCTGGGGCAAGAGCTGAGCACACAAGGACCCCGTGTGTGCCATTTTGCTGGGAAGCTGCTCACTCACCATGGTGGCAGCCACAGCAACACATGCACCTTGAGGGGCTGTGGTGTGTCTGGGCTTCCAGCTTTTCTGAAATTCACCTCGTCCTGCAGAGGTGAGCCACCCCTGTGGGAAAAGTTACCTTGCTCCCACATAGGTATGGGATTCCGTCTTCCTAAAGTATGTGAAAACTGGAGAGTGTAAATGTGACCTGTTCATCGTTTGCAAACAGCGGAGCAGCTCGCTTCCAGGACCATGGCTGAGTCAGGATCTGGTAACAGGATCTCAGCAGACAGGGAGGATGGAAGCTGATGCTCCTTTTGCTCCCAAGCAGTGTGGGAGCTGGGCCATGAGCCCCTGGCACACTGGAGACCCCCCCGACAGCAGGTGTTGGCTCATGCCAATGCATGAGCCTGTCCCAGAGGGCGGGTGCTCCTCGATCACTCCTCAAGAAGTGACTACAGTTGGTCAGTCATGCAGCTCCTCTTCCCTCCTCTATGTCAGAATTTTATCGACCTCCTGTCATTGGCACTGCTCTTCCTTCAAATAGGAGCTCAGGCTCATTAGTGGGGCAGCTTGCTCTGCTTCTGCCCTGGCTGTGGCTGCTTTTTGAGGAAGTTATGAACTATTGATGAGATAGGTCTCATGAAGATTTATTCCTTGTCAAAAATAGAGGTCATTAATGCACATTCCAATTAAATTTCTTTTCTCCTCTCTGAAAGGCTTCTTGCCAACTTCCAGTATCATATTTAGTTAAGTAATCTGTGAGGATTTGTTATATTATTTACACTGGCATAAATTATATTACTTTCACACAAATTTGGCTAATCATCTGTTGCTGAGATTTTCCACTGAGATACAAGGCATGGAGAGCTGCATGCTGGCTTAGAGCAAGGGTCTCCGGCTTTCCAAAACAGAGCCTGTCACTACAATCACCCTGAAAGGACAAGGGTTGATTAGTTTTCTCTGAGGCAATAGCTCATTACATGATGATGAACACTAAAGGTAGATGAATATAATTTGAGCTTTTATCTGGGGCTTTTGAGAACCTTAGTGGTGCCTCCTGCCTCTGAACCCTAACACTTGGCTCATTTTCAAAGCACCTCACCCTGATCAATCTAAAATGCTACTTCAGTTTCTTCGTTTGTGAAATGGGACTAACAGCTGCATTGCCAGCCTCAAAAACTGAAATATGATGAACAGCATTCCAGAGCATTACTAGTTTGTTTTCAATGTTCAGGGGTTTTGTGAGGACTCTTGTAGGTTTAGTTTTGTTTTCTTTTTAAATTGCCATGTAAATTTTTTATATAATTAAATATTAGAGACATATTTTGTGCTTTTTGCTGCAGTTAGAACCTTCCTTGAAAATAAGAAATCAAGACTGGATATTTTCATATATTCACGATATTTACTAATAAGGTGTTGAAAAAAATTCCAGCAATTATAGAAGAAGATAGTTTGCAAAATTACCTGAGGACTATCCTGCAAGAATCAAATTAATCCTTATTTATAGACAAATTAGCAAGTTGCCAATCATGATAGTTTTAGTTTGACTTCCAAAGAATCTAAATTGTACCGTTTACGTATAATATGGGTATACTTACTTTAGTGGTTTTAATATTTTAGGTATCCTAGAATCAAGTGAAAAGCAAATTTCTCCTAAGCATGCAAAGACTGCTGTGGGAGAAGACATTCAACTGGTTTCAATAACAAGATTCTTTTGCCTTCAGCAGAGTTTTTATATTGATTCTGGTTTGGGATCTGGCCCAAAATGAAGAGGACTCATCCCTAATTAATCTGCTCTTTCAGATACTCTGTTTCTGAGATCTTCACTTCCCCAGTGAAGGTCAGGGTACTAGGAGGTAAAACACTGTCATGATTAATATTCCCCACATCTGTCTGGAGCAGAATGCCTAGTGCAGAAAGCCAGCTGACCAGAAGGCGTTGTTAAAGAAGGTGATGCATTCCTATAGCTAAAAGCACAAAGACTCTAGTGAGCAAACTTTTCTTTTGTAAGGAGTAAGGTTCAGGTCTCAGTCTGGCAAATTCTTATCATCTTACCTTATTCAAAGATAGCGGGCAATTGGTTTGAAGTAGGGTTTTTTCAGTCACAATGAGATGTTGCTTTGTTTACACACTGAAAATAATAATAATAATAAAAAAAGCACAACATGAGTTTGCTTAGTAAAACCATTAAAATTTGTGATTTTTTTTGTTTTTTTTTTTTCTCTCTAGAAAATCTTTAGAATGGTAAGATTTCAGCACTGGGAGGTTATACTGTTAGTAGTTTCACAGTAATGTTAGGAAAATGACCTGCAAAAATTATCTTCTATATTTATATGGCTTATTTAAAAAGCTGCATGGGACTATGTATAAGTTTGCAGGTTTTATTTGTGATTCCATACCACAGGAAGCATTCTGCAGCAATCTTGGAAATGCCAAGACTCCACAGTGCAAATAAAGTATCACTGTTTTTTTCTGGTGAAGGCTGCCTTAATGTCTGTTTACATGCTGAGTACTCCCCTACCTGTGAACACCTCACGATGTGTTGAGAAACAAGTCACCAAGTCACCTGTCAGATGTTTCCTTTGAACTCATTCCTTTCAGTGAAGTTTTTGATGAGAAATGAAAGAATAATTCACAGTTTTTCATTTAGCGAAGAAAATGTTAAGTATTTTAAGTAAACTATAAAATTCTCTAAACCGATACAAAATTCAAAGGTGAACTTTTTCAGTATTGACTTCTCTAATTTACTTTTTCCTCTGTTCCTGTTTCATATGCCAACCAGTTTATTATCTAGATCAAAATGTCAGAATTCCTAAAGAGTAGAGAGTTTCTAGTTCACATGAATGGCAGTTATTCTTCATTTAAAAATCTGTTATAAAGCGAAATCTGACTTATGATGTCTGGAGAATAGCTGAATTGTAGCTCACTTGCTGCTTCTTTTCTTCCTTGTCTAAGTGGGGGAAAGTTTAAGTCTGCTACAGAGAACGAAGCATTTTTGTAGGAAAGAATATGTACAAAAAAGTAATGTTTTCCCAACTAAAGTCACTGCTGTTAAGGTCAGTGCATAAAACACATTAATAACATTTTGATTTGTTCTTCTCCTGGAATCTCAGAACAGAAGTCATTATGTTTTGAGAACAGGAACAGAGCTAGTCTCTGCTGTAAGACAGTGCTTTGCACACTGGAGGTTGGTGACAGCAGGTTGTTATGGGTTTCCTAAAGAATAATGGCTTGAGTTACCATTAGACCAAGGGAGGGTAGGACCAGCACTTACAGTGCTCCATCACTGACAAACCTTGTGCACTAAATGTTGTCAGTGACAGCCCTCACTCCTCCATAGCCTCCTGCACTACCAGAAGGAAAAGACAAAGAGCCTTAGCCTCAACACATTTAAGGCATGAAGGACAGGAGCTTGGTCACCTCCCTGGAATCTTTGGGTACAAAGTAGAATGCAATGTAAATTATAGGACTCAAGATACCAATAAACATCAGTTGTGACTATACTGAGCAAATGATCTTTAATTAAATACATGGAAAACCAAAATGTGTATTTAAAAACGTTCCTCTGAGATCCTGTTTCTTCACATTCCAATTGTTTGAGAGGCTGCTGCTGGAGGAGTCCTCCCCATTTTATGTTTACTGTAAAGGAAAAAAGAAAAAGGAGGAGCATCACTGAAATTCAGTAAATAGTTATTTAAAGGCTGACAAAAGCTGTAAGAAAATAACTTTTATTTCTTTAATGGTTGGGCATATATCAATGTCTTCAGTCATGTTAAGAGTCATTTGGAAATGTAAAGCACCAGCAATAATTTCAGGAAGTGCTTCTAGTTGTAATTGTATATCCTCTCTATAATGATGCTGTTAACCTGAGATTTCAGCCCCTAAGCTTACCAGAGCTATTTATATGTTTACTTACCCCAAGGTACTAGCCGTGAAAATCCTTGAAAAAGCGCCATCATTAGCACCCAATTAAAGGGAAAACTTGTGCTAATAAAGCCAGGAGTTGCTTTTTTATGCTATGAAAGAGAAAAAATATTTAATGACTGTATTTCTGGAAACCTTTTGATGTTCATGATAATTAGTTCAGTCCAGCTACTAAATTAAGGACAGTTTATGTATTAACAAGACATTTGAAGGTTGCTATATTCGGAGAAGACCTTTTGCAATCCTTTGGCAGTGAATGGCATCCTATCGAATGTACAGATTTAGACAAAGAATGTCAGCAGTGGAAAACCAACTCAAGGATTCTGTTTGGGTTTTTAGAGGCTTTGTGTAAATCTTAGATGAGGAAAATAAGTGAAAATATTTGAAAAGGCAGCTGTATAGCCGCAGAAAGTTACAGTTCCTGCATCTGCAGAGTTACATTCTACATTCAAAATCATCGTTATTATCAGTACATTCCACTGAACAATCCATAGTATATCAGATTTGAATATATTCAATAACAGTTTATTACTTATTTCAACTACAATACATTTCTGAACCATTCTAGTACTGTGCAAAGACCTCTCTCAGCTAAGTGACTTCAAGTATCTGGTGCTAGTTACAAAGGGCAAACAAACACACATTTTTGAATAGTCTAGATAAGCTTTTGATCTTCTCTCAGAGCAGTTCAAAGGGATAAAATACCTCATTTTCCAGGTACCTAAGAGTTTGCTGTGGCAGAGGTGATCTGATGGAGTACAAAGAAACTGTGTTGAGTGGGTATGGCTCTTTCCAGTCCCTGGATGGTCTTACAATCCAGAGGATGGTCTGGATGGTAACAAATGGTGCAAATTAGGACTAAAATTGCTTTACATTGCATTAACTTCTTCATGTCCCTGTGGCAGCATTGCTCAAGGAGGCTTGCAGAGATCAAAAGCCATCCTGGTCCTGCCTTCTTCAGTGAAGGCCAGGGACTACTCTGGCCGTCTTTTGTACACCTAACTCACCTTTCACCTGATATACCTATACACAACAGATGTAAATATAAATAATAAGGGATTATTTTTAGTCTACAAAAAGATGACAAAAATTGAGGATTTTCTTTTTGTTCATTAAGAGGGCATTGTTCTCCCTTATCTGTGTAAATTACCAACACAGTCAGCAACTATTTGCTATTTTGCCTCTCCTCTCCTCTCCCATTTAAATGCATTTCCATTATTTTTTTTTTTTTTTCTTGTAACTTTTCTTGTCTTTGACTTATTATGTTAATTCTTAATGGGAACATCTGAAGCGAAACATTTACTGGGCTCAGAGTTGGTGAAGAATGCATTGATATGCATGAACTCACTAAAGATACATCTTAACCCCCACAGACCAGATCCTTCAAGATCTACACAATACAGCTCCTAAAAACATATTTATCTCTCCCTACAGTATAAAACGGTGTAAATGCCATCACTACTGCAAGCTATTTGTCTATTACAAAAGGAAACCTGCAAAAGTTTTGATTGTACATTTGTCAGAAAATGCCAGGGTGTATTTTTGGCCTAAGACACTGAACTGCGCTAAAACACGCTGCTGACCTTGTAGTGAACTAAAGAGATCAAAGGAGTCAAAATGTAAAACATGCAACATTTAATGTAATAAGTATATCTCTCCGGTCATGGACAAAATGACAGAAACATCCAAAGATGCTTAAACAAAAGTCAAGAAAATTCTATTCAGCTGTGTTCGTGCATAACCGTGAGCTAAGGCGGGTGCTGCCCATCCTCTGAGTCCGGCGCACAGCGAGCGGCAAAGCCCGGCTGAGGCTGCTCCGTCACACGCCGGAGTCAAGAGCTGGGGCAACCCCTTCAGCCTGTCGGTGCCTTTGTGCTCAGGTCTGTGGGCCAGCAAATGGCCATTCCTGCCCCTCGGGCCTCCCGTGGCGAGTGCCGGTGCCCGGGCGGGCCTGCGGGGGCTGCTGGGCTGCTCCGTGAGGGGCCCTGCCCGTCCCAGCCCGCCGGGCACGGCCCGTGGTGAAAATGTGTTTAAGGGAGGGCAAAGAAAGGCCACAAAGGCAGAGGAAGAGGGGAATGGGTGTAAGAAACAGCCCTGCAGACCGCAAGGTCAGACAAGAAGCTGTGGGATGAGGTACCGCAGGTGCTCGATCAGATACACCCCTGGAGAGACCCCGCTGGAGGTGCTTTATCCTGCAGGACTGCAGCCCGTGGAATAACCCACTCCGGAGCAAGGATCATCAGAGAGGAGCTGTTCTGTACTGATCAGTCCCCATTCCCCATCCCCTGGTGCTGCTCAAGGGCTGGGGTGTTGTTTTAATCTTTGTTTCTCGCTTCCAAATCTATTTCAATTGTGAATAAATTAAATTTGTTTTTTCTCCGAGGTAGGTCTGTTTTCCCCATGACAGTCCCTGGTAAGTGACCTCCCTGTATTCATCCCGCCCTATGAGCATTCTCATGCTGTTCCTCCGCGTCCTGGTGGGTGAGGAGGGGCGGTGGGAGAGCAGTGAGAGTGCGGCTGGAGGGGCATGAGCAGCAGATGGACAGGGACAGCCCACCGCAGGAGCAGGCAGAGGCTGCCAAGCGCTGCAGGAGCTGTGCATTCACACACACGCTCCTACCAGGGCTGCCTGTTGTCTGCCGCACAGAGGAATGTTCCTGTGATTGTGCTTCTGTGTGAATAAGGAGACAGCTGTTATGTAAGTCAGTGCTGAATTAGGGATCTTCTCCTGTCCTGTGGGGCAGTGCTGTGTTGACAAACATACTATGCTTGGATAGGCATTACATGATAGTCAGCACTGTGGTCGAGCACAAGCCTGGGAAGTAGTCCTGTGCTTGATGTGCTAGATTAGCTTCCTGACATAGAAGAATGTTGCAAATTATACTGCCTTTTTTGGATGGGGTTGATGAGTCCTGAGGCTGAGGCACAGAAGTGTACATAATACCCAGAAATGAATCAATCTTCTGGACCAAAATTTTACAAATAGATCTCAAGGACAGAATCAGATTGACTGAGGGTAAAGTGGGGATGAAAATATGAGACTTAGATTTCTGCTCTATGATAAAGTAATACCTAACATAAGCAGCAGTACACTACTGCACATCATAGTAATCAATTCTGCATAGTCAGTTTTGGAGAGAAGGTGTCCCTACACATTTCTGCAAGGGTTGCTACGGTCCTGTATATGCAACTCAGAGGTGATTTCATCTACACTGTCAAAACAGTTGGTTTTGCTGTCAAAAATTCCTGCTTACATTAATGTGATGTGCTGCTTGTCTGTGGATAACCCCTCTTAGGCAGCTAAAGCTTTCTAAGTATTTATCAGGATAACTTACTGAATTTTCTTCAGATACACATTTTTTTAAGACATTTTCCAATCCTTGGCATCTCAGTGATATTTTTCCAGATGGAATTCAATGAAGTTCTGGTATGTTCCTCATCACACTGATATCCTTATTTAGGGACACATCCCTCAGGGTCCCTAGAAATTAATTTAATAGTATAAATAAATAAATATACTTAACATCTAACTAAATATTAATAAAATATTGCAAAATTGCATCCATGCTATTGATATGTGTTCATCTTTTCTTCTGTTCAGGTTACAAAAGCCATCAGCCATACTTCTAGAGAAGAGTATGTCCCTTGTCATTTTAAGAGCCCAACTGCAATGAGGGTACAGAGACATTTTGCTTAGGTAAGACTTAGGTGAGAGTGAGGAAGAGGGGATCCTGGAACCCAGAAGGAGAGAAGTGTAGCTGCATTATTCTGTAGCTCAGTCATGCAAGGGGAGATGGGTATCAATTAGTCAGATGAAGCACTGACCAGAAGTTGTTTTACTGCTTCCAGACCTGGGCTGTTTTATTTGCATGTCCCCTCACTGCAATATGGCAGTCACAGCAAAACCAAAGAGCTTCGTTTTGGGCTCTGATATGCTCTGGAGTCCTGTGTATTTCACAGTAAAGGTCATCTGTGTGCAGTCCAGAACTGGATGAAATGCTGTTGCGCATGTGTATTAATAAAGAATGCAATCTTTTTCTAAATTATACCTGATTATTAGGTTACATTTGAGATCTTCCCCTCTGTTCAATTATGCTGAAAACATTAATATTAATTACTAATCATTTGTATTAAGCATAAGATTTCCATATCTGAATATGTTTTGGTTTGGTTTTTCTTTTTTTTTTTTTAAATGAAATGGTTGACATGGTGGTAATAACACCAAGGCTGTGGGTTTGATACTCATATGGGCCATTCAGCCAAGAGTTGAATTTGATCCATGAGAGTCCCTTCCAACTGAAAATATTCTGTGATTGTGTGATCCTAACAACAAATCAGCAGTACATTGCTAATGTCTCTTTGAATTAAAAAATAGAAAGAAGAAAAATGTAGCATAAGCATGGGTGAATGTATTTCAGTAAAAAAAAAAGGTGAAAAATAAATACTTGAAGTGCATGTTCAGAACACAAGATTGTATAGAAAATTTAGGCAGGAGATTGCAGAAACTGAATGAATCACTATACAGAAAAGAAATGAAGAACGTAGGAAGGCCTTTAAACTGGAATTGCAAAGGCAAAGAAGAAAATAGAGATGATATAAAAAGGGTAAAAATAACTAGAAAGGACAAAACATAGAAATGGAAGAAGAGATTAAAAAAAGTGTAATTTGATTTGGCAAAATGAGCAGGAATGGTGAGAGAGAACATGGACAATGGCAATAGGAAGAAAATTGGTGAGGAATAAATTGGTTTTATTTGATGATGTCTTCTTATTAATTTCTGACTCCTTTTGGTAGATTGTTATGTATTAGGCTGTATTGAAATAGCTTAGCTGACTGAATATTCAGCAGAGTCATACATTGGCATTATTTCATCCTGATAGCTGAGAGAAGCTGCATGTGTGTAGCAAACAAGGCAATCAGCTGATCACCAAAATATATCAGAAGTATTTAATTCAGTTAAGAACATGGGATGTATTGGATTGTTTTCCTGGTGTTCATCCTGTGTTTCATTAACTTTTTAAGCACAGGAATTCCCCTCACAAATTCCAGTCACAAAGGCATTGAAGAACTATTTTAGGCTTAGTCAAAGTCTCTCTTTCATTGAGGAGACTTGTATTCACTAAGAACTAATTGCTAAAAACATTTACACTTGTGATGACTCCTTTAAAACATAAAAATATTGGAAACCTGTTAATGTTTAATAGATTTTTAGTAAAAAAAAAAAGATTTTAGAAAGCAGAGGCAGCAGAATATGAAGCTTTCCTATTTCACCCATCTTGAATGGTGGATCTAGGCATGGCAGTGACTAAGTGTCATAGGACAGCTCCTTGGTTTGCTGTGCCAGGCAGGATGTAGTTTCAGATGAAAATGTAAGAGGAAAGTTTATGAAACAGCATTAACGAAACTCAGCCCAATTTTAAATTTCTGCTTTTCAGTTCTGAAGCAGCATCTGAATATAAAGGTAAAGAATCATCTTTCTTTCCCCTGTCTGACATGAGTAAATTGCCAAGTGTATTTTATAAGAATAAAATAAATGAGATTTTCAATGTCCATGAGTAATTCTGAGCAAGCCTGAAAAAATTTAGATGTCCTTATTGATCTAAGCAAGTTCTGAAGGCCAAAGTAGGCTACCTGTCTCCTCATTAAACAGTTATTTTCCTGATCCTTTGGAAAGAACTATCACTTTATGTGAATTCACTCTAGCATAGTCAGAGAGGAATGACTCTCATCACAATTTTGTAAGAGCAGGGTCCTGAAATTGCACTACCTGAATGGACTAAGCAGAGGGATGATGTGACATGCACACACCTGAATGCCTTCCCCTGATCCCAAAGAAATCTGTCATGCAGATGTTTCGTGTTGTAGGTCTGCCCTCAGTACAGGAGTTGATATTTCTGGCTGTTCAGAAACAGTGTCTGTAATGACCTTTTGTTATTTTCATGTTTCTTGCATTGAGTTTGTTCACTCTGGAGGCTTAAAAGCCTTCAGATCTTATATTTGCATTGTACAGATGCTCTGTACATCTTTTTACAACACTTTTACATCTGCAGACCATATAAGGATAGTCTGATTTATTATTTTGGCATTAATAGTTCCTCTTATACTCAGAGAAATATATTTTTGAACTGTAAGCCTATTGCACAAGCATAATATAAAGACTGTACATGTGACAAGAACAGTAACTGACTAAGAAAAACCAAGTTAAAGGTTGTAAACCCTCAAATCAAAAATGTTGCTCTTATAAAACAGAACTGGCTATTTACCTATCTCTTTATTTAGAGAAGCCAAAAACTTTGGATGCTTCTATAGTTAAGTGTAGTTAAGCGCAGTTTATTTTTTCACCTTCCTTCTACCTGTGGAAATTCCTGGGGATCCACCTTACAAATGTTCTCATGGGCAAGGTTGAGTAATTTTGAGGAGCGTCTAAGCAGACCATAGGAATCCTGACACTGATTTGCTTTTTGAGGCACTCTAAGCTCTAGCAGAGCAAATGAATATGATTTTCCTAGAGGACTGAGATCCAGGGTACCCTTAAATGTGATTTGAACTCTTGCTGGTTAATCAGATTTCTCTACTGTCTTAATGGACTGTTTGCAGTGAATAAAAAAGGTCCCTGAATAATAGACGGATGAAAAATTATCAGTCCCCATGATCATATGGTTTGTATTCCGTATTGTACGGTACATTTTGAAAGCAATACGCGCCTGTTAAATTGGTAGTTTTGCTACATAATTTTTTTTGTTTTCATTTAATGACTGGACCACAGAGAGGTAGCTGGGGAGATAAGGAATGCAGCAGGGAGGAGAAGTTCTCCCTGCACACGAGGGAGAGAGTGTGTTGCAGTAAAGGTGACTAGCCTATGAAGGTTTGGACAGATTTGCTGGAGCAGGCAGCAGGGCGCAGACAGCATTAATGAGATTGTTTATTAGTACCGGATGAACAATTCTGCAACTCACTTGACAAACACCAAGCAAAAAGCACCACAGGGGAGCGTCCCACTGCCTTAAGCAACTCCATGATCTGTGGAACAAAATAATCACTGAAGAAAAACAATCTATTTTCCATCTATTGAGTTTTCTCTAACATATGAAAGTGCTTCTATCAGAATTTAAAATCTAGGCTAACCCTGCATGAGATCAGGAGCTTTGTTTAAAAATCAGAAGTCTGTTTGTTAAAACAGCAGCACAAGCCCAAAATGTTGTGACTGATTTAATAAGCTGTATGTGCTGTACTGCAGCTATTTAATTTCTGGGTTTTTTAAGTTCTTTGTTTTTGATTCTTAAATTCAAAAGTGTTACCTTAGCTACTGCATAGCATCAGATTTTCTTTCTACTGAAAACTGCTCAATTTTCCACAACTGTCTGCTTTTCCTGCATGCCACAGTGTTTGAATCTGTTTGAAATGGATGCTTGTCAGGTAACTTCATGAGAGCCTTTTTTTTTTTCCTTTTTGAATACATTCCCTCAGGGTCTACCTGAACTAAGCTTTTCCTGTAGCAAATGCGCTTTTTGGTACATGTGTACACACACACTTCTATTCATATGAAAATTGTGTATGCATAAGTATGTTCACATGTGAATAATCTTTCTCTTTCCATCCTTCCATCCATTTATCCATCCACACATCCATCCATCCATCCATCCATCCATCCATCCATCCATCCATCCATCCATCCAGTTTAAGAGCAATTTCTTATAGTACAGGATAAACAATAGACTTTGCAGGATTTTCATTTTTAACTTTTATCGTTGGTGATTCAAAATCATCGTAAAAGTAAATGTGAAAGGCTGATTCTGCTTCTTTATTAAGTAAGTCTAGGAAAAGTGACTAAACTGAAAAGAATTGGTCACACTATGTCATTTATAGTTTGAATTCCTGCCCAGAGTGGTTTATTCAATTGGTTACTAAAGTGATTTTATGATTTCTCAGGTCATTTGTACTCAAAACTGAACCTTAGTGTTATAATTGAAGGTATACCACAGTGTTATAATGGAAGGTATACCATTTTGAGAGGGTGTGTCATTATCATATTCCTTTTCTTGCGTTATGTTTACTTTCTTGTGATAACCAGATGCCTTCCTGTTTATCTTGACTACATCAGTATGAGCCGTCATTGTGATGTTGATATGTTAAATACTGAGTATAGTCTTCCTTTTCCTCTAGATCACTTGCTCCTAGATCACTCCTCAAGACAGTGAACAACTCTCTTTTAACTCAGCAGAAAAGTTGCCACACATGTCTGTATTCATACACTGTTGTCCTTCCACAACCTTGAAACAGACATTCTTGAATTCTCAGTTGATTGCAGTTTTATGGGTTTGGATTTAAAGTGTTTAGTACACTACAATTTTCATTGCTCTCTAAGGTTTATCTTCCCTGACTCTCATAGGTATTGCAGAAATGAAGCATCTTTCTGTTCAGCAGGAAGCTGTCATGATTGCTAACAAGCAAACTGTATCTAGAAGGAATTTCATCCCTACAGTCAGATCTTTCAGTGAGTAGGAATGGATTGGCAATGCCACCTGTGCTGGTACATGGAAGCCATCTAGATATTTGGAAAGCTTTTGCTAATGTGGTTCAACATAAAGCAATAGTATGTAGTAAATGCAGAAAGTTGAAACATCTGCTTAAATAACCTCTTGGTTATTTAATAGGAATGGTAAAATTATATCAACCTTGGTAGAGTCCCTGTCACCACAAACAAAGTTAAGATTTTACTTAGTCTAAAAATAAATCTCTGCCTCCATGTGAAAGGGATGTCTCATTTTTACTCATATGGATATTTTGACTATAGAGAAGTAAAGCTTACAATAAATAGCAGTTACTTTTTAATGCAAATTCTAGGTTAAATGATTTCAATTTAATGCTTTTTGCAAGGCCTTATGTGTATTGAAATCCCAATAGATATTTGTTGACTATTTAAAGCCATAAGCCTCATCATTATGAGGGTGGTGAGATTCTGGATGGAACAGGTCACACAGGGATGTTGCAGCCATCCCAACCCTGCAAGTGGTCAAGGCCAAGGTAAGGCCCTGGGCAACCTGGCCTAGGGACAGTTGTCCCTGCCCATGAAGGGGGTGCTTGAGACTGAGCAATCTTTACAGTCTCTTCCAACCCTTAACATGGGTTCTGTGACTGAGATTCTATGATTTATTGAAGAGCTCTTAGATGTGGTCATCTCAGTCAGACAGCCAGATGGGCTGTCAAGGCCCATAGCTGTCAGCCAGGTAACTGTACTGTGTCAGTTCAGCAGCACTCTGCAGGCACAGCTGATTGAGGATATGATGGGTAAGTACTGAATGTTGTGAATATAGTCTGATAATGATTCATAGTGACTACAAACCAACCACTGTGACTGTGTGTTGTTAATGAGCAGCAATCTAGTCAAGCCTTGTTTTGAAACTTGAAACTGGCCTGGTTTATCAGTCCCTTAAATATTTCTATCACAGTAATCTCTAATTTTCTGAGTGCTGTGCATATATATATCTATATATATCTATATCTATCTATATATATACATATAGATAGATATATACACCCTCCTGTTTTTTCAGTTGCAATGCCAGTGTCAGGCAGTCATTGAGAGTGTGACAGAGAATTTTACCTTTAATCACGTATTCTCAAGTTTCACCTACCTAGCTCTCTGCACTTTGGTTGTTTAGTCTTTTCAAGGCATTTGTGGCACACCATAGTCAGCAAGGGAGAAAGGCACCATCAGGCCTCACTCATTCCAACACTCCTGCACATCTAACTTGGATTTGGAGTCACCTCTCTGGGGTATCTACAACTCTCATCTGATTTTAGAGAAAGGTTACATCAATTTCTTGGGTTTGGAACTGACTACAAGTCATTGCTGCACTGTTTCCCATCCCTGGAGGCTGCCTCTTCTATGTACTTAAATTTTCTTTTAATTCAGGCCCAAGTTGTCTAAACATAACACAATCAACACAGATTTTTTCAGAGCTACGCACCAGCCACCTGTATCAAGAGGAATATTAATTTATTTCAGTGGACTTTTTGCTGGGATTTTTGAATGTAAGTTTACATACCAGTGGTGAGGAGAAAGCTCAGTCCATTATCGAGTGTGCCTGCAGCTAGGCAGCTGTACTTATTTTATTGAACCAAGTTCAGAGATTCATAGATCATAAAAGCCAGAAGGAACCATTGTGATCATTTGCTGTGACCTCCAGTGTAACACAGTCCATCGGAGATTTCTGAATTAATTCCCATATGAACTAAAGTGTTCCATTTAGAAAAATAGCCAATCTTGAAAGTGTTTCCAGAGATAAGTCTGCCATAATCAGTAGCAAATTATTTTAATGTTTTATTAGTCTATAGTGCTATGCAGTTTATCCGAATTTGGCTTACTTCATCTAGATCATTTGACCTCATTACAGAATTACCTGCTGCACTGATGAATCTGATATTATGAAGTGCCTGTTTGTCATGTGGGTATGGAGACCTAAGGTATGCAGTAACCCAACCTTCCCTTTATTAAGGAAGACCGAATGAATTAGCTACTAATTGTATTGTGAGAGGTATTTTCTGATCAATAGAACTTGTATAAACATTTTCTACACTATGAGCACCCTTCTAATAATGCAGGCCTTGGAGCTGGACAAGACAATATTCCTGTAGGTGTTGTACCACTGCCAAGTACAGAAATACAGATCTATTCCAAATAAATATCCTATTTTGTGAAACAGGAATTATGTGACTGGTTTTGATCTTGCTGTTGCATTTTAAGGTTGAATTAGCTATTAGCTGAACAGGTCTCTTAGTACCTATGTCCTCAGATAAAAAATAAGGGACAAATTCTTCTGTTTTGTAAGCATTGGCTACATTTGGATCTACTAAATGCATTAAAAAGTACTTGAAGCCATACTGAATGCCTGCACTGCTGCTCATTTTAGCATGTGATCTACAGTTAGTGTTAGTGACCTGTCCTTATTGTTTGCCTTTCATATACTGTTATGTGTTCTAGAAATAAAGTACCTTATTTTTTGTCCTCTCTAAGTCCTTACTTCTCTGCAATTACAAATATATCATGCAGCATATATTAAAACACTATCTGCTGTCCACTCTTGAGCAAATAATGGTATTTATTTTACCTTCTCTGTCTGGGGAATTGAATCTTTAATGATCTCAGTTACCAGTCTCCCAGAGTTCCTAACAGAATTAAGGTAATTCTTTCCAATTTTTTCTGAGCATGCAAATCACATTTTTCCCTCTGAAGAAATTTCTCTTTCATTCTCTCTGATACCTACAGAAAGAATCAAGGGAACCAAACAACTAGCAGGTGAGGTGGATTCCTGAAGGTAGGAGCTGCTCATATCCATTCGTGAAATTATCAGCCAGTTTCAATCCTTTGATAGGTTTCATACTCTTTTTCTGTTGCTCTGTTTTTGTAAACAAAATGTGTTAAGACAAAGGCCTTAGAGTAGTCTAAAAACTAATCAATTGCAATTACTTCTGTTACTTTATGAAGACTTACAATATGATCACAAAGATATTAATGAACATTCAAACAGCAAAATAAGATTCAACCAAAAATCAGACTACACAGAAAAGCATGACAACAATTCTTTCTGTTCATCACTGTTATCTAGATTGCAGAACAGAAAAATAAAATTTAGAAACTAAAGAAAAGAGAAAAAGCCAGAAAGATGATTACTTGCAGTTCAAGAAGGGTATTTAAAAAGATTCAGTATAGGGTACACTGAAAGAATAAAAATTTACATAGGAAAATGTTTAATGAAAAAATGAAAGAAGACAGCTACCTGACAATTAGTATTTTCATAGGATATAAAGCAATCAAGGCCCAAGGCATTACAAATTATATTTCATCTGGGAGATAGTTCCACTTGGTACATTAAATACTACTGCCCCAAACCGGGCAAGGGCAATTGTAAGGAATTTAGCTGCAGAGCTTAATACAGCAGTATCCAGGCTCTTGCCTTTTTTTTTTGTTTTGTTTTTGTCCTTACTTGTTAGGTTAGGATTGCATAGAATATCTAATAATGCAGAGGCATGAAATAAAAATGGTGACATATGTATTTATTTGGCTGTGATCACACCTGGGAGACACGTTAATTATGACTTGTATTTAAGCAAAGTGTTAATTAAAATATTTTTAATCTTTTGGACTGTCTTGTTTTAAGGCAATTTAAGGGGGTGGACACTCCCAAATTAGTTACCTCAATTTTTTTTAGCCACTTCCTTTTCACCAATAAGAAGAGATAAATATGAGAAGATATAAGTTAAAAAAAAACCAGTTTAGTAAAAAATGGAACAACAGGTGAAAAATAAAAGTGATAAACACCAGCTACAAAGCTCCTGAATCTCACAGAGTTGGAGCAAAGAGAAACAAAAATGGTGGACAACCTCTCTCCCCAGGATGGTGCCCTCCATTGGTGACTGTGTGTGGGGAGAGAGAAAGAAAAGCAACACAGCCAGTGAACCTCTGCAATTACAAAAAGTCATTCTTCTCCCCAAATAACAACCAACGGGGAACAAGGACAAAACAAAAAGAATACCTGGAATCCAAAACCAGCCAAATGCCCCTTTTATCTCTCTGGCGGCCTGAACTGGGTCGGTATCTGGAACCTGTGGAGGGACTTCACCTCTTCCTTGGCAAAAGCAGCATGCAGCTGGCTGGGGTGACCTGGACTCCGTGCCCTCCGTTTTGACCAGGCACTGCTGGTAGGCTGGGGTGGCTGTAGGGAGCAGGGCTGTTTCAATTTCCCTGGCATGGAGCTACGGCTCTCTTGCCATGTGCTCGCTACCTCAGCTCTCCTGGTAAGAACGAGAGGGTAAGGCAAGAGAGCTCTTGCCTGAGCAACACCGTCCTTAAAAGAGCAGCACCCCTTTGCTGACATGGTGGTTCTGTTTCTGGCTGCCACATCTTGAGAGATGGGAACAATTTTGGGTACAGGTAGGTATGGAATGCAATAATATTTTGGGTTACCCAGGTCTGGAGCTACTCCCTTCTCATCCTCCTTTTTCAGTGAAAGCAGTACTTTGTTAGCCTAAAATAAAGGTTAGCAGAATAGTTAAAAATCTCTTAATGCAGCACAGAATGGGCCTGACTGTGCCACAAGATAATACTTAGCACACACCTCCCTCTGCCACACCTTAGTGCTTGCTTGGATGAAGGCTGATTTTCAGGGCTGAGCAGGCAGCACAAAGAGCACAAAGAGCACCAACTGATCAGATTTTGTGATAGTGCTGTGCTTTGGAAGACAGAGACAGATCCTATGTTATTTGCATTTTGAAAAATACATTATTAATCTTTTCACACCTGGCACCCAGTTACAAATGTAGCATCTGGGCACTAGGAGGGCTAATGACCCTAAGAGAGCATTCTTGCCTGACTGTGCCACTCTGAGGTGTAGCTGTTTGGTGCTATAATACTCACGATGGCTCAGCCACTGCAGACCTCTCTGTTCTTTAGTCTCTAAAGAGGTTGTATTTAGGCAATATAAAGTGGCCACAAGCCTTAACCATTCTCCAGTTCAGTGCAGAGACAATTCCTTTAGACTTGAGAGCAATAGAGCTGGCACAGCTTTCTTCAGTGTTTTTGATTATTTAATTAACTTTGAGACTATTTCTCTTACTGCATTTAATTATCACTACATTTTCTAGATCTTTGCAAAACCCAGTTCTCTTGCCAAGGTGTTTTTTTTTTCTTTTTAAAGGATCTGCGTTTTCGCTCATTGCTGATTTCAGCGCCATTTGTGTGTGATGACTGAAGTGGCATTGGGCCACTAAACACATGAGCACAATGATTCACATCTTTCATACATTTTGAAAGAAATACAATTTCAAAAATAGAAATGTCTGTTAATTATGCATATACAAAAAAAAAAAAAAATCCTTAAAAGTTCAAGGTGGCCATGACAAAGAATTTTAACTTGCCATCAGGAATTTATTTTCACCTGCAGAATAGGGTTAGAGTATTGTGGCATGTATCCAGGCAAAGTATGCTTTCCTGCAGTAAAACAGTGTGCTTTCCTGAAGCAAATTTTAAAAGTGATGAGAAAGTACTAACAAAAGCTTATTTCTGATTTTGCAAACACAAGCAAATCTTCATGAAAGTTCAGCAATCAATGAATAGAAATTTCATTATGTAGCATCTTTGCGCTCCTTAAGAAAATGTATGGTTAAAGTCATGAATATTCAACAGTCCGTAAAATATCATATTTAAGGACTCTTCTAATATTCCTGAATTATGAATAATTCCAGGAAAGGTGGCGCACAGTGTGGAAGGGGAATCTAAATTTGTCAATTCATTCTCAACTGAATTATATACTAATATTATTATATGTAATTTGAATATTGCATCTTATACTTACTTTGTTCTTTCATTCCTATGATCTAAAAGCATTTAAAAAATTATATTTCATGAAGTAAAGAAAACTGGTTGAGAATGAAATTTACAGCAGGTGTTGTAAACTCAATTTAAACCACATAAAATAAATCTCCAGGTGGCAATTGCCACACATGACCATGTTTGAATAACACGGTAACGTATTAAAAAGGACTCAATGAATGAATGGCTACCAACAGATAAAAATGCTAAAATACATCAGAATAATTGCCAGTGAAGAGGCAGTGTCTTCCAAATTAGGCACCTTGGTGGTCCAAGGAGTGAACTTCTGCATCTAGGTCAGAGTCATTTTGTGTAAGTCTTTTCTTTGTTGTTAAAAGCTAATTTGCCAAACCCAGAAGTCATTCTCAGAAACCGTTTCAGCTGAAGGTGATTAGAATTATTTCAGAGGAGACCACAAATGTTTCGAAGAGGATAAAAGCCCAAGCTCCATTTCCCATGAGGTGAGATGAACCAACCTTTGCCCTCTATGAGTCTTTCTTCAGATAGGAGAGACCCCAGAGCAAGGAACAAGAAAGGAAACAGTACCTGTTGAGAGAACAGGACAGAGAGGATTTTGCTCTTGCAAAAGCTGAACAATGGCTCCTGACCACTCTGGATGCAGAAGCCTGAACTCTTGGTCATTCACAAAAGGTCCTTCAATCTTGCACAGTTATGATCTGCCCAGATTTTCTTTTGCTTTCCCCTCAACATATCTAAACTCTGGGGAGCTGGCCCAAGGAATTGCAAACAGTGGCATCCCCTTCAGCTCAGTTAAATTACTGCAATTTTTAAATTGTGAGTAGCAGTTTATTGTGCTGTCCAATAACTGTAATAATTCTCAGCACTTTCGTATAGCTATTCATCTTCAAAGAGTATCACTAATATTAGCTAATTAATTTTCTGATTTTCTCCTAAGACACAGTATTGCAGGCTGTGATCATGCAGACCACCCAGGTAATTATAATTTTCTTTGCATTGAAGATTATTCCAAAGATAATTTTTGTTATTTTAGCAAATGCTAATTTGATCAGATAAAAGTTAACACTAAAGTGAATAAATGATGGAATTTTTGTTTAAAAACTTCAAGAGTGGCATGCTGGTAAATCCTTATTGAAAAAGGATTCTTTCATCTAAAACTTGACTGTTAAGTACTGAAAAATAGCATTAAAGGATTGGTTTTAACACAGCCGAGGCACAGGAGGAATATAAGGGAATCTAACTTTTATACTATCAGAAAATTATTAAATTAAATATTCAAAGTTCAGAGCAGTATTTTGAGAATGATTTCCACAAAGATTTTCAGCAGAGCAGTTAGTAGAAATTGGTCTTTTTCACTTAAAAGAGGAAGTATAAAAAGATGCATTTTGCAACAAATAATTTGGTCAAGATGCACAATATATGAGCCACTGTTCCACTGACCACCATTTTCTCGATTCTTGATTGTTTTTATTATTCTAGTGATTATTTCTTCTTACTTAAGGGACAACAAGGGGTTAAACTAACACAGTTAACTATTTTTTCACACCTCCTCTAAGGTAATAGGAATTAAATAATAAAAGGCATTTGAAATGAGCAACAGAGCAGATTCCTTAAATGTCTTCTGTCTCCTCTCTCCAGAGACAGGCACAACAAGGTGAATCTCATCATTATTTGTCTTTTCAAGGGCAAAGCTGTGATAGACAGGGCTTAATGTGTATCTTGGTGGAATTGGATTTGATCCTCAGGGCTGGGCCAGAAGGCTGCTTTGTTAGATTTGTTAGATTTACTCTCTCTCCTGTGTTCTCTCTCTACCACAAACAAAATTACCTCTTGGAGGCCTGCATCAGCCTCAGCATCCTGAGAGTATCTCCTTTTCTTGATTTCAGTCACATCTAAATCTGTTTAAACTGTCAACATGATGATTTGTGGAGAGACAGGGATTAAGCAGAAGGGAGATTAACACAGTTGTCTGTCTTCTTTGAAATAATATACCTGCTGCCAGTAAGGGCATTCTTCAATTTACATAACTTAGCTCACAAGGAGGGCTTTACGGTTGTTATTGGGCT
>WEZZ01007731.1:23370-47220 GCA_013400585.1 Chloropsis cyanopogon | reverse complement strand
GAGACCACACTGTCTAAAGCTCTTGTTTTCAATGACAAATTAAAAAATTACACTCATTAGTTCTCACTAAATTATCTCTCACAGCAACAGGCTGGTCCTGCTTGGCTTCCCACCTCGAGGGAGGAGAGCACAGGGAAGGCATTAAAGGTGACAGAAATCCTGGGGGGTTCCAGGTCTGCAGTTACACAGAAACAGGAATGCTCCAGCTCCTGATGTTGGCTGAGCAGAAGGAAAAGGAAAATCCCTCTCCACTACCCCAGGTTCCTCCAGCCCGGCCGTGGGCACTGCCAGGGGCAGCCACAGCTTCTCTGGGCACCTGTGCCACGGCCTGCCCCCCTCCAGGGAGGGATTTATTCCCAATATCCCTCCCTCCCATCCATCCATCCATCCATCCATCCATCCATCCATCCATCCATCCATCCATCCATCCATCCATCCATGCATCCAATCCCATCCCATCCCATCCGTGCCATCCCCAGTGTCCTGTCACCACCATTCCCAGTGCATCCATCCCCTCGCTGCCACCTCCCAGGGGACGCTGCCTGGAGGCACTCCCAGCCCAAGCTTTCAGCTAATTAGCCCAGCCTAATTAAGCCGGGCGCAGCGCAGGTGGCAGGAGCCGCATCCCCCTCGGCGGTGGCTGCCGGGGCTCCCTCCTTGCCCCAGTCCCGGGGTGCTGGCAGGGGCACCCCCAGAATTCCTGCCCACCGCGGTCCGCAGGTGCGGGAGCAGGGAGAGCCCGGCAGGGAGGGAGGGAGGAAGGAAAGAAGGGAGGAAGGAAAAAAGGAGGAATGACCCCCACATGTCTGCCAGAGGAGCCCCTCCCGCTGCCGCCCGGCTGACAGCTGCCCCGATTTGATCCGCAGCTGCTGACGAGGCACCGGACAAGTCCCCGGAGCCGTGGATAATTGCGGGCTGTTCGTGTTTGTTTGATCTCGGTGCGGGGCGGCCCCGCCCGGCCCGGACCCTCCCGAGCGGGGAAGGGCCAGCCGGGCTCTCCAGATGGCCGCTCCGAGGCCACCGTGGGCAGGGCTGGCTGTCCCCTCCGGCAGGGCTGTCCCCTCCAGGGAGCTCCTGGTGCTGCTCCTCACCCTCCTCCTGCACAGCCAGGACTCCCCAAAAACTCCCAGGGAATAGAGAGGATCCCCCAGCCTCACTGGCATGACCCATTCCAACGTTTTCGAGCCACTTATCCACTTCCTCCTCTTTCCAAAGGACAGAAACGAGCACTTGGCGCTTTCTTCGGTGCCAGGGCCACCAAACGGGTGCAAGGGGAGAACAACGCACCCCCTTGTCCCCAGCACCCCCTTGTCCCCAGCACCCCCAGCTCAGAGCCTCCTCCTCCTCGGCCGTGTCCCCCAGAGCGGGTTCTGGCTCTCCACAGCCACATCCCACACGTGTCCCAGCTCAGGCTGGAGGAGCTCATCTGTCCCCCCTCCTCCAGCACCCCAGATTTCCAGATTTGGGGTTTTGTGCTGTTTGTCTCGGGTCTGATGTCTTGGGATGGAAAAGAAATCCCATCTCCAGTTTTTCCACAGAAACAACAAAGATTCCCCATCTGTGTCAAATCTGTAATCCAGCCTGAGGGAAGATGGGAAACAAATTTAGCTCTTTTTTTACTATCAGAAAAAGCCTCATTTCCTGGCGAGGAGCTTCGCCCACAGCGTGGCAGGGATGGGAGCCACGTTCCCAAACTTCCCTGTGCCATCCCACCCCGTGGCAGGGGAAGGGAACTGGGAGAGGAGCACGGAGCAAATGGTTTGGGTCTCCTCAACCTGCCCAGCCCCTCCCAGGCGTGTGCAGGGCTTCCCTGCAGCCCCTCCCGCTGAACCCACAGCTGCACAGACAGGGGAGAAGCCCCACAAATCCAGCCAGGCCTGGAGCAGGAGGCTTGGGAATGCTGGGGATGCTGCTGGGAGCCCCCTCTGCCTCCCCGTGCTCAGCTGGTCCCCAGGCTGAGGAGGGAGCCAGGGCTGGTTACGCACTTGCTGCAAAAAAAAAAAGGAAATCTGTTCCTCCATCCCTGGCAAAAGGGGCTGTGGGGATGTTGGGAAGGCTCAGGAATGTCCCAGGAGAGGTTGGACAGGGCTTGGGGCACCCTGGGACAGTGGGAGGTGTCCCTGCCATGGCAGGGGTGGCTCTGGATGGGCTTTAAGGTCCCTCCAAGCCAACCCACTCGGGAATTCCAGGGTATCCTGAATTTTCTGCAGCTCCAGGAGCTCTGGTGAGCCCCAGGTGATGGAGATGGGGTTCCACCCATCCTGTCCATCCAGTGCTCCGTCCAGCAGAGCTCCTGTTCCAGCAGGAACAACGGGGAATTCTCGAACAGAACACTTCTTTTCACTGGAAAAGCTTCAGTTTGTGACAACTGGAGCTATTTGTGGGCAAGAACTGGATTTTGCTTATTTTTAGGCTGGTTTCCTAAGGAAGCGTGGCTGGAGCCATCACACGTTCTGGCTGCCTGTCTGTCTGTCTGTCCAGCTGTCTGCCCCTCTTCCCCAGCCCTGTCAGCCCCCACCAGCCCGTTCCAGCCCCATTTGATGGAGGAGGAGGATCAAAAATAGGAATTTTCGCACATTTCCATGGCAAGCTGCAGCTGAGTGGTGGCCAGGACTGCCATGGCTCGGGGGGAGGCAACTCCAGCACAGCCCAGAGCCAGCACCCCACCCACACCGGTCCAGTCCAGTCCACACCAGTCCCACCAGCTGGGAGCCTTCAGTGCCCAGTTCCCACTCAGCACCGGGTGTCTGTGCAGGAATTGCTGTGGAGGGAAGAGAAATGCGCCTAAACCTGCTGTGTCTGACAACACCCACCCAAAAACGGAGAGCAGCAGCTCCTGGGGCTGCCCCTGCATCCCTGGCAGTGCCCAAGGCCAGGCTGGACAGGGCTTGGAGCAGCTGGGACAGTGGGAGGTGTCCCTGCCGTGGCTGGGGTGGGATGGGATTGGATTTAGGGTCCCTTCCACCCCAAACCTTTCCATGATTCCCTGATTCCATGGAATCCCAGAGCCAACCCCAGCCCAGGCAGGAGCAGGGCAATGATCCCACACCCCTGTGGGGTTCCCACTCCACGGGAAGCCCAGGCAGTGCCCAAACAGGACCCTGGTGTGGCCCTGGGACCTGAGGGGGACGGATCTTCCCAAGCCCAGGGCCCGGCAGCTGCTGCAGCACCACAATTTTCCTTTTTTTTCCCCATTTTGAATGCAGGGGAGGGAAATCCCGGGGTTGTTTGGAGCCCTGGGAGCGGCAGGGGGCCAGGAGCTGTTCCTGCCAGGCGCCACCGGGACAGGCAGCCAGGACACTGGGGGCTTGTTTGCTGCTGGAGCCCCGCAGGGTGGGAGGTTCTGGAGCAGTTCCCAAATCCTCCCTGCGCTGGGGACAGCCCCCAGGCGTGGGACAGCCCCTGCCAGTGTCCCCCTGCTCAAACCAGGGGTGGGGACAGCCCCCAGGCGTGGGACAGCCCCCGCCAGTGTCCCCCTGCTCATCCCGGGGGTGGGGACAGCCCCTGCCAGTGTCCCCCTGCTCAAACCAGGGGTGGGGACAGCCCCCAGGCGTGGGACAGCCCCTGCCAGTGTCCCCCTGCTCATCCCGGGGGTGGGGACAGCCCCTGCCAGTGTCTCCCTGCTCAAACCAGGGGTGGGGACATGGCACCTGCTGGGATTGTCCCCCCAGCATAGGGGGAAGGGAGGCTGGAGCTGGGAACTGCTCTCAGGTGGAAAGTGGCTCCAAATTTCTCCCTAAAAATGATCCAGGGGGCAGAGGGGCTGGAGCAGGGCATTAAATGGAATTATGGAATTGCCGAGGTTGGAAAAGCCCCCCCAGATCACTCCAGCCCCAGCCAAGGCCACCGCCCCGTGTCCCCAGGTGCCACATCCACAGGGCTGTGCCTCCCCCCAGGGATGGGGACCCCAGCCCTGCCCTGGGCAGCAATTCCAGGAAGGAATTTTCCCCAAAATCCCACCTGAACCTCCCCTGGCCCAGCCTGAGCCTGGGCACTGAGGACAGGAGGCTGGCACAGTGCCACTGGGTGCCTTGGGGACAGGGGACATCCCTCTGTCCTTTGGGATGGAACTGTCCCCTGGATGGACGGACGGACGGACGGACAGGCAGCAGCACAGCCCAGGAACTGCTGCTGGCTCCTGTTGGAGGGAGGAGCAACCCCAGGGATGGGATCTGGGGCTTCTCCCACTGCAGGGACCCGGGCAATCCTGGGGACAGTGACACCACAGCAGGGCCCCCGGGCTGGTGCCAGCCTGGGACACACACACTGGGCACCAGGACAACCCTCCAGCAATCCTGCTCCAGGATTAAATCTGAATATCGGGCAATAGAAGTCCTTCTGAGGAGTGACCTTGCAGCAAATTGGTTTTTCCCTGCCCAGCAGCAGCTTTAGAGTGAAACAACGCAATCCCAGCCCTTCTTTAGGCATTCCCAAATAGTTTTTTTCCTCCCCCAGTTATTGTGAAAATTTTAGATCAGGAAACGTGTTGGGTAAAAATATTCAGTTCCCCACAGCCTGCAGAGCCTCATCAAAAATCCATTTGAAGTATTACTCTCAAATCCCTCATGGCAATGGGATATTTTAAGGTCAGTTAAACTTATTATTCACTCAAGATTTGCTTTCAGGTCCCTGCATATTTCAAACAGATTTTCCCTCATCTCTAACCCAACTGTGTTACAAAAAACCCTTTCCTCCTCCCCCCTCCCTTTTTTTTTTTTTTCCTGAGAAGAAAAAAAAAGTTGTCAAAAGAAAAGATCCTAATCAAAACCAGCTTCTGAAGCCTTAAAACTGCTACAGTTTGTACTTGTTACCCAAAAACACCGACGCTATCTCCAGATCCCAAAATCCCCTGAGTCCCAAATCCCTGAATGGAGCCGTGCTAGGAAAAGAGCAATTAACTCCAATTTGTTTTTCTTATTTGCAATTCATTTCCTTGCCACAGGCTTTATACACAGGTTTAATTTTTTTTTTTTCTTCCTCTCCTCAAACAAGGAAAGAAAGCAACTTCCAAACTTCCAGCCTGGGCTGGTTTTGGATTATTTAGGATTTCCAGCTTGATGGAACTGCAGTTTCTGCTTCTACCATGCCTTTCCACTCACAGGTACTTCTGGTTGGGCTTTTTTACATAAAGATCATCTAAAAAAATAAAAATTTAAAATTTCCTCTAAACCACAAATCTCCTTTTTCAGCCTGGAGAAGGGAAAGCTCCAGGGAGAGCTCAGAGCCCCTTCCAGGGCCTAAAGGGGCTCCAGGAGAGCTGGAGAGGGACTGGGGACAAGGGATGGAGGGACAGGACACAGGGAATGGCTTCAGATTGGGAAAGGGGAGATCTGGGTGGGATATTGGGAAAGAATTCCTGGCTGGGAGGGTGGGGAGGGACAGGGGTGGAGTTCCCAGAGCAGCTGTGGCTGCCCCTGGATCCCTGTCCAAGGCCAGGGCTCGGAGCAGCTGGGACAGTGGAAGCTGTTGGGATTGGAACTGGAGGATCTTTAGGAACCCTTCCCACCAAACCAGCCTGGAATTCCCTGATTCCATGCCCAGCCTCCCCCCAGGCCCCACCTGAGCTCCTGGTCACACCCTGTAACACACACGGGCTGGGGGCACTCCCAAACCCCCTTCCCTGGGATGGAGGATTTGGGAGAGCCATCCTCACAAACCATTCCCCAAATCCCCCGAGGTCACAAACACGTTTAGAGCTCTGCCCAAAGCCACCACGGGAGGCAAATCGAGCCGAGAGGAGGAGATTGCAAGTGCCCTGATCCTGCTGGGGAGAGCAGAGGCTCGGGGAATGATCCCCCTCGGCCCATCTGGCCGGCAGTTCTGCACTCACTCGCTCATCAGACACACGCTGCTCTCATCCCAGCCCTGCCAGCTCTGCCTGCTCCCTGAAAAACATTCGTGGGCACCTCCATCGTGGGCACCTCCATCGTGGGCACCTCCATCCCTGCTCATTCCCTGCTCATTCCCAGCGAGTTGACTCAGCCCCCAGAGCTGCTCCCACCTGTAGATTGCTCCCTAAAAAAAAATCCCTGTTTGCCCAAAACAAGGCAGGGTGAGATGTGGTTCCAAGTTGGGATAAATCATGGGATAGCATGGGATAAAATATGGGATAGCATGTGATAAAACATGGGATAAATCATGGGATAGCATGGGATAAAACACAGGATAAAATATGGGATAGCATGGGATAAAACATGGGATAACGAACGGATAAAATATGGGATAAAAAACCAGATAACACATGGGATAATGTGGCATAAAACATTATGGATTAAAATGTGGGGAAAACACGGGATAACACATGGGATGAAACATGAGATAACATATGGGATAATGTGGAATAAAACATGGGATAAAACGTGCACTAAAACACGGGATAACACATGGGATAAAACCTGGGATAGCATGGGATAAAATATGGGGTAACACATCGGATAACACACAGGATAGAATGTATGATAACATGAGGTAAAACATGGGATAACATAGAATAACACATGGGATAACACACGGGATAAAACATTGGATAACACACGGGATAACACACGGGATAAAACATTGGATAAGACACGGGATAAGACACCCAGGCTGTCCCATCTGTTATCCCATGCTATCCCATGTGGGATAAGACACCCAGGCTATCCCAGTCACGGTGTGGGACCCCAGACCACCTTCCCCCATCAGCCCCCTCCTGCCCCCTTTCTCTTCCAGCCAGGATCCCTTCCTGAGGGGCACCAGGAGCCAGAACCACAAACACCAGGATGGAGCAGCAGGAACGGGAACGCTGCACGGGCTCCCAGCACCTGGAGCTCTGCAGGCTGCCAAGGGCCAGGGGAGGAGGTCCCACGGGCTGTCCCAGGGCAGCCGAGGTGGCCGTGGAACAGACCCACCAGCCATGGAGCCCTTTCACAGCTGCTCTTTGGGGTCAGGCTGAGCTTCCCCCACGCAGGAAGATTCCAGCCCTGGCTCTCTCCCCGCTGGAGATGATTTCCTGTCCCCCAGCAGGACCCTGCTCCCCACAGCCCCCAGCAAAGCCCATCCCCACCTCCACTTTGGCTGCACCTTCCTCTTCCAGTGCAGGAAGAGCCTCAGCAGGGCGAGGAGGGAATTCCATTTCATCCCACGCCGCCCAGGGCTCTCAGAGCCAGCCCAAGCATTGCCAGATGTGCAGGGCTCTCCCTCACAGCCATCCCCGGCCCCCCTGGATATTTAATCTCTCGCTATCTGGGGTGTGAGGGTCAGGCCAGGGGTTTCCATGCAGATGCTACAAATCTTCCCTACTTTTGCCATCACCTTTTAACGAGGCTGTAAATCACCAGGCACTTCTCAGGTGACCCCGTAATTGCCCGTTTGTGTCTCTGAGCGGAGCTCAGCCGCGTCCTCCCTGCTCTCTGCAGCAAAGGAGACCTGCTGGGAGCAAACTGCGGGGCTCTGCCTGCCCCTTCCTCCCGCAGCAAAGTCATCTGGTGGCATCTGTGCCTCAGCTGCAGCGTGGCAGCGCCGGGAGAGGGCGAGGGGCTGATAGAGGGAGATTAAAACAAGGTTGGATGGGTCTGTTCCTCATGTGAGCCCCGCCGCTCGCAGCCTTTGATTGCCACACAAATAAAGGGTGGAAATTCACTGCAGGCAAAGGAATTCATTAGGGGGAGAAGAAAGGAGCATCAGCCTGCTGGAGGCCTGGCATCAATTCCCAGCCGAGTTTTGAAGTGGCAACAGCTCTCCTTGTTCTTTTAGAGCTGCTCTGCTCTGTCCTGCACGGTGGCCGGGGCAGCTGACAGCACGTGTGGTGCCCCACTCTGATCATCCCGGGGTGAGGTGACCCAGCTGGCACAGGGCAAACCTGCCTGGCTGTGGGGGCACCCCTAACCCCGAACCTTCCACCTCCTGCTGCTCCCCAGCGCTCTCAGCTGATCTGCTGAGACCCCCAAACCACGGGGAGCCACCGTTCTTCACCTGGCTGTCAGCATGGTTTGGGGTTTTTATGGCCTGGGAGATGGTCTGGGAGATGGTTTGGGGGTTTTTGTGCCCTGGGAGATGGTTTGGAGGTTTTTGTGCCCTGGGAGATGCTTTGGGGGTTTTTGTGGCCTGGGAGATGGTTTGGGAGAAGTTTACATCTCCAAATGGTTTATAACCTCTGCTGCTGAGGTTTTGCTGCAGGTTGGAAGAACATGAACCAGGTCCAGCCCCCTTCCCGTTCAAACTGGGATTGTGTTCCACCTCAGCTGTGCACGTTCTCATGGGCCGTGGTTCTCCTGGCTCCTGGGACACTTTTCTTGCCTTCAGGTCATGCTGGCTTCCAGCAAGAGCTGAAACTTGCCCTGTGCCAAGGCTCCATGACTCAAAACTCATCGAATCTCTGGGGATTCCAAATAAAATCAGAGGAGTTCCCACCCCGTCCTCCACCCAGATCGTGCTTTAATTTCTCCTCAGCTGCATGCAAGGAGTGAGATCTGTCCCTGAGAGTTTCCCAGCCGAGCCCAGGGGGTCTCACAGCCGGATTTCTTTCCAGAGAGCACTGCTCACCCCTGCTCTGTGCCCATCACCTCGGCTCCAGCCTCACCCAGCAGAAGTGGGGCTGCTTTTGGGGTCAGAGCTGGGTACATCACACACACACAGAGCTGAGCGTGGCAGCCATCAGCCCTCGGTGTCATGAAAGCAGAAACCCCCCAAGAACCAGCTGTGTGTTGACACTTCCAGCAACTTGTTGGGTTGTGACGTTGACATGAGGCTCACACAGCTGGGCACAGCTGGAGTTAGGTGCTCACCAAACCTGTGAGCCTTTATCTAAAGGCATTTCGCCTGGAAAAAAAATGTTTAGAAGAGGTCTTGCACCACCAGAGTGATCAATGCTGAAAGGAATCTCCCCTTCTCAGTGTCTGCTCAGTAATTGCAGTTTTATGAGCCTTCAGCATGACCGAGGCCTGGGTGTGATGCCTGCCCAGCCCCGTGGGTGCAGGACACCCTCCCAGGCTGCCTGATCCTCCTCAAAGCAGCCAACCATGAATTTTTAACATTCACACCGAGATCAGACCGAACAATTGTCCCTCGTTATCTGACAGGGCTCAGACAGGGCAGGGACGCGGTGGCAGAGTGACACCAGCCCCACACGGATGGCACAGGGGGTAATTAACCAGCATGTCACGCTCAGGCTAACGAGGGTGACACAGCCCTGTCCCCTGCCCAGGGCTGGGGGCTCTGAGGCCGCCTCTGCTCCCCCCTGGGCTGGGCTCATCGCCAGGATGAGCTGGATCAGTGGGGCTGCCCCAGTTTGGGGTTTTCTGTGGCTCTGAGCTCAGCACAGGCAATGTCCCCAAGGCCATCACTGCCCAGGGCTAGGGGAGGTTGGGGTGGACGTCCCTGGTGGTTCCCTAAACCAGCCCAGGGCTTTTGTGGGGGCTGGGGACACCTTCATCACCGACTGGGAGAAGGTGAGGGGTGTGATCCAAACAGCCAGGGGGACACGAGTGACCTGGAGCCACCTGCCAGCGGTGACACCAGCACGGACCTGCCACAGAACCAGCCCCCAGAGTGCTTCCACCCATCCCACACCGCCCAAAACCAGCTCTGAGCTCCCCAACCTCCCTGCAAACCTCCTGCTCCGAACAAACACCAACCCCCGAGGCAGCCAGCACCCCAAAACCCCCGGCAGGCCGGGGCAGGGCGGTGCCTGAGCGCGGCAGGTGAGACCCCAGCCCTGCCACGGCTGCTCCCAGCCCCTCGTGTCGCATCCCCGGACAGGATCGGCCCCTGGGGACGCCTCTGTCCCTTGTCCCGCTGGCAGCAGCCCAGCCCTGCCCGGCGGCTCCTTTGTGCGGGAGCGGCCCCGGCGGATGCAGGTTTGTCACGCTCGGGGCTCCGACACCGCGGGGGGACGTTCCGGCCGGCCCTCCCCCCCAAAACCCGGCTTTTCATGCAGACAAACCCTGCCTTCCCTCAACAAAAAACCGAAATTCTCGGCTCAAACTACTTGGCAGCGGCCCCTCGAAATTTTTTCTCAGGCTTGTGTGGCTTCGGAAGATGACTTGGGGAAGAGGAGAAGCGCCGGTGGCTCTCGGGGAAGAATGAACCCCCCGTCCCGATGGGCTGGAAAAGCCGGGGCAGCCCTGGGGAGGCTCCGGCAGAACGGGGACCGCGGGGACAGCAGTGTCCCCTCCCTCCCCGGCCGCGGGTATCGACAGCGGCAGCGATGAGCGATGGCCCTGCCAAGCGGCCGATCAATGGCACCGAGCGAGCCCCAGTTGGGGGATTGGTTTAACTCCCACTTAATCGACATTTCCTCCCCGGCAGGGTGGCCCTGGAGCGGGGATTTGGCACTTGGAATTACCGGGGAGCTCGGGGCACCGCCGGGGTGAGGCAGGGGAATATTCGGGCACAACCAGCACCTCCAGAAGCCTCCAGAGAGGAGAAAATCAAATCAAATTAAATCATCTGGTGGAAGGCTGTGGAGATGGCAGAGGCATTTTGGGATCCTGCCCTGATGGGGGATTGATTTCACCCACAGGAGGAATTATGGAGTTGTGGAGTCATGGTTGGAAAAGCCCTCTGAGATCAACCAGTCCAACAAATCACGTCCCCAAGTGCCACATCCACACGGCTTTGAAATCCCCTCAGGGATGGGGACTCCACCCCTGCCCTGGGCAGCTGTGCCAGGGCTGGGCAGCAATTCCAGGAGGAAATTCTCCCAAATATCCACCCTGACCCTCCCCTGGCCCAGCCTGAGGCCGTTCCCTCTCCTCCTGTCCCTGTTCCCTGGAGCAGAGCCCGACCCCCCGGCTGTCCCCTCCTGGCAGGAGCTGTGCAGAGCCACAAGGTCCCCCCTGATCCCCCTTTTCTCCAGGCTGAGCCCCTTCCCAGCTCCCTCAGCCCCTCCCGGTACTCCATTCCCTTCCCTGGACACGCTCCGGCCCCTCCAGGTCCTTCCTGCCCTGCAGAGCCCGAATCTGACCCCAAATCTGAGCCCAGTCCTCCCGCACCCCCCGCGGGCCCGGCCTGCCCTGGGCCGGAGCTGCTGCGGGGGCAGAAGGGGCGGGGGCGGACCCCAGCCCCGGGATCGGGACGGGATCGGGAAGGGTTCGGGATCGGGTTCAGGACGGGATCGGGATCGGGTTCGGGATGGGCTCGGGAAGGGTTCGGGATGGGGATCGGGAAGGGTTCGGGGCGGGATTGGGTTATGGAGATCGGGGATCGGGCTGTGTTCCGGACGGGTTCGGGACACCCTGGCTCTGGAGCGCTGGGAAGTCGCACAGGGCAGGAGGCCCCGGAGCCCCGCCGGGATGTGCCCTCCGGGGACGGGACCTGTCACCTTCCTTGGCCCTTCCCATCAATCACCGCCCCGGCCTTTTTTTTTTTTTTTTAATTTATTTTTTTAATATTTGCATAACGCGGCTGCGAATTCCCGGCTGAATCAGCCCGAAGGGTGAGGACAGGGCAGGGATGAGCCAATTCCTCATTCCAGCTACAAAAAAACCTCCAGGTGTGCCCACAGCAGGGGATGCCAATTTCTCATTCCAGCTACAGAAAACCCTCCAGGTGTGCCCAGGGCCAGGTGTGCCCAGGGCCAGGTGTGCCCGCAGCAGGGGATGCCAATTCCTCATTCCAGCTACAGCAAACCCTCCAGGTGTGCCCAGGGCCAGGTGTGCCCACAGCCACGGCCACGCACGGCTCGGGGGCCAGGTGATAAATCAATATCAAAGCGGTCAATCAGCCTTTCCCTGCCCAAGGACCTCAACAAGGTCACATCCTTGTCCTCGCCACACTAATGAGTGGAGATCCCTAATAAGAGCTCAGTGACAAGTGACTGTATTAATGGAATTCTCTCCTGCTCCTGATCAATTCCGTGTGTTGAGATGCAGAGCGGCCCCGGGGGCTCGGGGGGCTCCTGCCACTCCCTCGCTGGGCAGCTGCTGGCTGGGGGAGAGGAGTTTGTTCCCCTCGTGTCCCTGCCTGCTCGGTGGGACACACCAGAACCACTCTGGGAGGAGCCCAGCAGCTCATCCCACTCCCAAAGCACTGCTGTTATCCCAGGCTGCCTGAAACACTCCGTGCTGCTGCTTTAACAGCCCAAACAGTGAATTTGCCTGAATTTCAGCCATTCCCTCCCATGTTTCAGCCTGGGACCAACAGACTGTGCCCCAGGTCGGGGCAGTTCATGCCCGTGGTGGAACAGGGGCGCTCTCCTTGCCCCACGGCTCTGGAGCATCCCAGCCGTGCAGACCCTGGCTCACCCCTGCTCTCTGCAAAGCCTGGAATCACAGGAGCTGGACACTGCCCCGAGCCCTGGGGTGCCCTGCAGGACCCCCCTCAGGGGCACAGCCACAGCCACATTTGCACCTCAAACGAGCTCTCAGCTCAGAGTGACTCACTTAAGGGACGCATGAACGATTCTGAAGATTCCTGTGATCTCCGAGCTGTCTCTGAGCAGAGGGAGAAGGAGGGGGAACCCAAGGAGCTGCTGTGAATTTTCCACCCAGGACCATCACCACAAAAGTAAAACCTGAGCCCAGAGCTCAGCCCTGCACGGGGACAGCTCAGGGCTGGAACCACCACGGGTTTGTCATGATGGGATTGGGGGGGCTGGGCTGTTCTCCACGTGGGGTGAATTTGGGGGGCCTGGCACAGGTGCCCAGAGCAGCTGGGGCTGCCCCTGGATCCCTGGCAGTGCCCCAGGCCAGGCTGGACAGGATTGGAGCAGCTGGGACAGTGGGAGGTGTCCCTGCCATGGCAGGGGGGGAACGAGCTGATCTTTGAGGTGCCTTCCAACACAAACCGCTCCACAATTCCATGAATTCCCACAGGAAAGGGAAGACTCGTCTCAAACCACTGCCCTGACGTGCCCAGCATGGAGCAGCCCTTGCTGCCTTCACCCCCCAGACCGGCCTTCCAACCAGGTCCCACAGAATCCTCTCAGAACATCCCTGTGCTCCTCACTTTGATATTTTGGCCAAACAAGAGCTGGGATGTGGGGAGGGAGCTGCCAGGCTCGCGTCCCACCTGTTCCCAGAGCCCTGTCCTGCAGACAGGGAGCATCCATCCATCCATCCATCCATCCATCCATCCATCCATCCATCCCTCCCACACCTCCGGCTCCCTAAGCAGGAGGATTTCCACAGCCCTTTGAAAAGCCATTTAGAGCTAAGTCTTGGTATTAAACCTGGCCTTTCCTCGGGCAGGTTTTCAATCTCTGCCCGAGCCTGTTGCAGCAGAAAGTTTTCGCAAAGGTCAGGAGGAAGCTTTTAAGCATCTTTGCCAATTAAGTGCTGTAACCCCCTCCCCGCCCGGCTCCATCCCAGGGGAAGGTAATTACTGTTTTATAAATAAGCTTTGAACTCTCTTAAGTAATTGTCTCCCCTTGCATGAAAGCACCCTCTAAATCCACCGGCCTTTTCCACCTTCTGTCATTATCCGGGAACAATCGAGGGGAAAACAATCCACATGATACCTTTAAGGGGAAACTCCCAAACTTTCCTTTGCACTGCAGTGATTTTTCCTCCAAGCTTTCAATAATTCCACTAACAGGAGCCTTGCGGCTCTCCCGGCTCTTGGTGAATTTTTTGGCAATATTTGACATATTTTCAAAACTCCTCTGGAGTTACATGGACTAAAAAAAAAAAAGCCATGTTGTAATATTGCAATATTTCAATTTCTACCCCCCGAGGTTACAACAGAGAGCACAAGAGAAAGGACAGGAATGAAGAAGCCTTTTCCAGATGTATTAATTCCTAGAATATTTTTTTTTAACCAGCCCCGTGATTTCTGGGTGTATTTAAGCAGCCTGGGATAGAAATCCTGGCAGATCTGAAATGCTTTAGGAACTCAGGTTTCTCCTGCCCAGGCCGGGTGTAATCCCCCCGCTTATTGAACAGAGCCAGGGGGAGCATTCCTGAGCACCTTCCACCCTTCTATCCCCAAAATTCCAGCCAACACCACCACGCAGCTCCGGTCCCTCGAGCCTGACACCGCCAGAGCAGCAGCACAAGGAACAAACCCCGCTTCATTCCGCCTGGAGGCTGAGCCGGGCTCAAATTCGGGCTCCCAAACCTGCTTGGGTCAGCAAGGGAATAAAACTCGGGGATGGGATCGGGAATAAAACGCGGCCGTGTGGAAATTAGGGACTAACAGCGTGAGAATGGGGGCAGGAGGGGTGAGCTGGGCTCCTCACCCCATCAGCGACCCCCAGCACAGGACAGGCACAGCCCCTCTCTCCCCCCAGCGCAGCAATCCGTGCCTGGGAGCCCTTTAAATGGTTTCAAATGTTAATTCCTCATCGTGGCAGTAAAAGCTATTTTTAATCCCACGTGAAAGCAGTTTGCAGCAACCCAAACTTTGCACGAATTGTGGATTGCTTCCCAAGCCCGGGCAGTGCTGGGGGTGTGTTAGGGAGCAGAGAACAGGGGCACATCATCAGCGAGACCCGTCCGGCTGCCCAGCGCTTAAACCTGGTCCTAAGAGTAGTGCTGGGGCTAAAAAGGGAATAAAAGCCCATCCAAAACACTTCGCTTTAAGTAAAAGCTTTCATGTATCTTATTCTTAGTTAAAATCAGCTTTTTCTCAGGTTTCCCGCATGTTTTCTTTGTACTCGAGGTTTCATTTCCCAAACACGGGGGTGAGGATCCGGGAAGCTGAGACAGAAAGGTCTCACTCGTGAATGGATTTTTTTAAAAAAAGAGAAAAGATTGCAAAGCAATAAAGGCGAGGAGCTGCAGGGCTGAGCGTCTGCGGCCGCCCCGCGAAAACAAGGGCGGCTCTGAGGCGGCAGCGCTGAAATCGAGCCCTCGGGAGGCGAGATTAGCGGTGCCAATGAATAAAGATAAAGTCCCGGAGCAGCTCCGAGCATCGCCATCCCGCCCCGGCCGGGTTCTTTGTCTCCTGCCACCTTTGCGCTTCCCGAGGAAGGGAACACTCGAGCGGTGCCAAAGGCGGCTCCGGAGGAGCTGATTTCATTCAGCAGCTCCTGCTATAGAGTGTCGCGATCTGTCTGTACAATCACAAGGCGCACAAAACCCCCTCCGGGCACCTCCTTAGCTGCACTTTTCAGCTGCCAATAAAACTCTCGGCTGAAGTCAAAAGAGCAGCGCCGCAGCCGCGTCCTTCCCCTGCCGCTCAAAGGCGTCGGGGTTGCGAGGTTCCGAGATAACAAAGTCTGGCTCAAGAAATCCTGGATGCCTTTCAAGAGCCTTATTAGCTCCTGTGAATGGGCTTGGGGAAGGGGAGGGGGGGCAAACCAAACCCCACATGCCAGGAGCGGCTCTCGGCTCCCCCTCCGCCTTCCCGGAGCTGCTCCCGAGCTGGGACACCCCAGCAGAGGCACGGAGGGGTGAGGAGCCCCACGGAGAAATCCTCCCCGCCTCACGCCAAGGTTCATGTTGGATGGGACGGGAAAACGACAAGGAAAAGTTAAATTTGGCCTGTGAGAGTCTCGGAGCTCTGGGCTGGCTCTGCAGGGCCAGAGGGTGCTCGGTGGGGATTCCAGCTCCATCTACAGAGGGACAATCGCTAGACATCCCATAGTACTCTTTAATACTTCTGGTGCTAACTGTATGAGGATAGGGGATTCCTTACCATCCCTGCCAGGGCTCGGCCCCGCGGGACAGAGGGAAAGGCGCAGCACCATTCCTGCCTAAACCTTCCTTTGGCTCCTGGAAAAGCAGGAGGACAGGATGGAGGGGAGGGACAGGGATCCCAGACCACGCGGGAAGCCCCAGCCAGAGGAAAAGCCCGACCACGCTGAGCCGATGCTGCCACAAAGTTTTGGCGGATGGGGATGAGGAGACTTCCCTGGATGAGCAGTGTCAGGCTCCGAGCTTTCCACACCATTCCCTCGGAGCTGAACTGCCCTGAATCCCCTCCCTGCAGCCCAGGCCCCTCTCCCAGCACTGCCAAGCTCCCAAAACTCCCGTTCCCCTTCTGCCCTGCCCCGTTCCCCACGGAACCCCCGGGGCTGGGCCAAACCCGGGCACGGAGCAGCCGAAACCTCTGCGTGGGAACCAAAGCAGGTCCGGCATCCCAAAAGGGAACAATCGCACACAGAGATCCTGCTGCACCCCAAAATGTCCCAGTGAGGCAGAGCAGTGACCCTGCAGAGCCCCAGAGTGTCCCCAGTGGATCAGAGCCCCAGAGTGTCCCCAGTGGGGCAGAGCAGTGGCCCTGCAGAGCCCCAAAATGTCCCCAGAGGAACAGAGCAGTGACACCGCTACACCCCAAAGTGTCCCCAGGGGAGCAGAGCAGTGACCCTGCAGAGCCCCAAAATGTCCCCAGGGGAGCAGAGCAGTGACCCTACAGAGCCCCAAAATGTCCCCAGTGGGGCAGAGCAGTGACCCTGCAGAGCCCCAGCCCTGCCACACAAAGGGTGACCACATCCCAAATGTCACCTGCAAGCCCCAAGCTGCTCCCCTCACACCCAGGGCTGCCAGCCCTGATCCTCTCCACCCCACAAATGCTCTTTACCCCAATCCCCCAGGCAGAGGCAGGACCTGGCCCCACGCCTTCACAGATGCTCCAAGTTTTGCCATGGATTTCTGAGTCCCACCCCGAAGTGCTCGGATTCAATTCAGGGTTTACATTTATCCTCACCTACATCCCCCAAACAGACACAGCCAGTCCCGGGCTCCCAGAGGGGACCCCCCACACCCCAAACTGGCAGCAGACACGCCAGCACCCCCTCTTCTTTTTGTTTAGGTTTCCTTCAAGCAGCACTGAGCGCCAAAAAAATTAAAATTGTGTTTTGCTTGAGGAGAAAACGTCCCATTATGCTTGGATCAGCCACTAAATCATTTATGCTGCAGCCTCAAAAAGGTGTTTAATCTTCTTAGAATTAGCTAAAGCTGTAGTAACTCAAGGAATTCTGTAGGAGATGCTTTTGCAGAACATTTTCTTTTCACTACTACTCCAAAAAAAAAAAAAAAGAAGAGGGAGCTTTGGGCCATTCCAAATTTAAATTAAATCAAACAATCCAGTAAGAATAAATTATTTCAGGCAGTAACTTATAACAAAGTACTCATCACCCACGAGGAGATGCTCCTGCCAGAACAGGGAAATCACTACGGGACGGAGCTACTAAGCAAGAACAAAATAATTCTGGAGTGATATTTCCAAGGGAATTCTTCTTCCACATTTACTCAAAACAAGCAACAACCTACAGGTGCCTCCGGGCCAAATATCTTGGCGTGAGAAGCAGTTGGTGTAATTTCGGTTTCCTAGCAAGTTCAAATATTTTAAAAATGTTTACACCACTTTTGAGATATCCATAGGAAAAACCCGATTTTCTGTCCAACTTCTCTTCCCCTCCACTCCAGCACATCCCAGCTTTAAACATTTAGCTCTGTCTGGCTTTCCCGGGGATAAAATCCCTCGGTACTGCAGGGTCTTGTGAGAAGACAAAACAAGAGGCAGAGAGGAGAGGAAGCGAAGGGAAATAGCTCCGTGTGTGTGTGTGATTAAAACCACACTTTATGCGGAGTTAAAGCAAAACATCTCCTGATTTTCGCCTCGCCCCAAAGGATGCGGATTCCCCCCAGCCCAGCCCAAAACCTTCCCCGCTCCATTTCTCCAAATTTACCACAACCACATGCGGGATCATCTCGAAACTGGTGTCAGGCCAGGCTCCCTGCAAGCACTTCCAGCCCTAAAAATCCGCGGCGGAGCCACCCGAACTCAGATTTATTTCTCCTCCTCTCTGCGCTCCGTCCCGGCTGGGCTCCGCCGGGCGAGATGAAAGCGCTCGATCTCCCCCGCTTTAATTACGCGCTCGCGGTCATTAAAGTCCCGTTCCGCCGAGGCAGAGCCATCCCGCGGTCCTCACCCCAAAAAGATTGGTGATCATCATTCCTGCTGCTCCTGGAGCCGCGCGGAGCCGAGCAGTGAGCTCGTAAATCACGGCGATATTAATGCAGCCGTAAAAAATAAGCGCCGCCGCTTCCAGGGCTTCGGAGGTGTGCGAAGTCACAACTTTACAGCCCAGATGTGGGCTCGGAGAGCTGAAACTCCGCGGGTAAAATTACCGCTGAAATTACCCTTTCCATTAAACACGCTGATTTTTCACAGGTTGTTACTTTGGGCGAGGATTGGGAAGCTGCAGCCTCCCCCAGAACACTGAGGAAAATCCGGTATTCCCGCGGGAAGGGCACGGGGAGGCAGGAAGGACAGGCAGAGCTGCTCCCTTGATTATTTTCAGATGTTTCCCCGAGAACATCGACACATTCGGATCGCCCCCAGACTAACGGAGCAGATTCCATCCCCGGCTTCGAGGGACTTGATCGCTCCCGACTCCGCTTGGCCCAGCCGCTCTGTGGCTGGCCGGGAGACGCGAGTTTAATGCACTCCACATGCACAGTAGCTGCTCTTCCGAGCGCTTTATCGCCTGAAGAGCTCAATCCCATCGAAACCCTCCAAAACCAACCCGCCTCGGCTCGCTCCAGCTCTGCCCTTGGCCACAAACCCACCGGGGTCCCCACGGATTCGCCCCGAGCCACGCACGGGCTCAAGCCCCAGGTCCTCGCTCATTTCTGCTTTTTTAGAAGCCACAGGAATAAATAAAACAATTCCTAAAGGAAGCCGGTGGGGAAACGGGGGCACGGCTGGGGATAAAGCGCTAAAGGTTAAAATCGCGAAGCCTGGGGGGTTCAACGAGCAGATTTTTGGTGCGGGGAGGGATGCGGGGGGACAGGGGCGACACGGGGACAGGGAGGAAAACAGCGACACGGGGACGAGGACACCGCATTTCACACCGCAGCAGCCCCCCAAAAGCAGCCGCCAGCCCCTTCCCCAGCCCAGGCGAGGATCGGATCTCCCGCCCCCCGCTCGCCCCGCCCCCTGCCCCGTTCCCCTTCCCTCGCACCCCCTTTCCCACCCGCCTGTTGCAGAGCCTCCACATCCCAGCCCGGGCGGCAATTACCGCAGCTCTGCGCTAATTACCGACCCCACCGGCCACCCCCCCACCCCTCCCTCCTTCCCTTCGCCTTACCTGTACCAGCGCAGCCCCCTCTCGTAGCACCTGTCGAAGAAGTGGNCCGCGGGGCGGGGGAGGGCGAGGACACGCGCGTGGGGCGGTGACGGCCCGAGGAGGGGGAGGGAAGGGATGGGGAGGGGATTGGGAGCGCGGAGGGGGCGCGGCACACGCGGGATCCCCGCGGGGACGCGGTGGCTGTCACCACGCGTGGATGTCACCCGGACCGGGCGGCCCCCGACCCGGGCAGCGCTGCCACACGGGGGGACACCATGCCCACATTTCCCTGGGGTTTTCACATGTTTTCCCTATGTTCTCATACGTTTTCCCTGTATTCTCGCATTTCCCCTATTTTTTCACGTTTTCCCTGTGTTCTCTCATGTTTCCCCTATATTCTCACATGTTCTCCCTATGTTCTCACATGTTTTCCCTATATTCTCACGTTTTCCCCATATTCTCACATTTCCCCTATGTTTTCACATTTTCCCTGTATTCTCTCATGTTTTCCCCATGTTCTCATGTTTTCCCTGTGTTCTCACATGTTTTCCCTATATTCTCACGTTTCCCCTATATTCTCACATGTTTCCCCTATATTCTCTCATATTTTCCCTATATTCTCATGTTTCCCCTATATTCTCACGTTTCCCCTATATTCTCTCATATTTTCCCTATATTCTCTCATGTTCCCTATGTTCTCACATGTTTTCCCTATGTTCTCACATTTTCCCTGTGTTCTCACATATTTTCCCTGTATTTTCCTTTTTCCCCCCACATTTCCACTTGTATTTCCATGTTACCCCACACTTCCCCGTGTTACTCCATGTTTCCACTGTTTCCCACACTTCCCCCTATTTTCCCACATTTCCTCACGTTTTTCCAGATTTTTACCACACTTCCCACGTTTCCCTGCGTTGTCACACCTTTTCCATGATTTCCCACATTTCCCCATGTTTTTCCAGATTTTTACCACACTTCCCACGTTTCCCTGCGTTGTCACACCTTTTCCATGATTTCCCACATTTCCCCATACTCCACCACATTTTCCCATCCGTTTTTTTTCTTTCCTGTGTTCCCTCCTCCCCATTCCTGGGGCTCCTCTGCGTGTTTTTGGGAAGGGTCTCACTGGGAAGGCTCCGGCAGCACAGCAGGATCCGGGCAGGCACCAGGCTGGGGTCTTAATTAGCCATTAATTATCAATGTCATTAACTCATTTTACAATTAGAACCACATTTCCCTGGGGTTTTTGCAGAGAGCTGGGGATGGGGATCCACGGCCTGGGATGGGGAGGGGGGTGCAGAGCTGGATTGGGGTCAGTGATGGTCCTGGAGGGCCACAGTGGCACCAGAGGGGGCTTGTAGGATGGCAGCGCTGCAGGGTGACACAGGACAGGGCTGTGGGGTGACAAAGCTGCAGGGGGACAGTGTGATGTGGGTGCAGGGCTGTAGGGTGACACTGGGATAGGCTGTGGGGTGACAAACCTGCAGGAGGACACAGGGACATGGCTGCAGGGTGACAAAGCTGCAGGGTGACACAGTGACAGGGTCCCAGGGCAGCACGGTGACTCGGTGACAAGGCAGCCTGGCTGCAGGGCCAGGGCTTTGTGCCCTCTCGTGGCTGCCGCTCGGGGCTGCTCGGGGCCCGCCTGTCCCGGAGTTTCCAGGGGGATGGAGCAGCCCAGATCCCTCCCAGATCCCAGGATGGAGCTGCCCAGGGCCATCCAGGGATGGGGCAGCCCAGATCCCTCCCAGATCCCAGGATGGAGCTGCCCAGGGCCATCCAGGGGGATGGAGCAGCCCAGCTCCCTCCCAGATCCCCGGGAGCTGCCCAGGGCCATCCAGGGATGGAGCAGCCCAGATCCCTCCCAGATCCCAGGATGGAGCTGTCCGGGGCCATCCAGGGGGATGGAGCAGCCCAGATCCCTCCCAGACCCCCGGGAGCTGCCCAGGAGCAGCACGGTGGCACTGAGGCAGCACGGCTGCTGTTGGTGCCTTGGTTTATCTTTCATATTTCTCAGATTCTGGGCTGCTTTGGTGTGTAGCTCATGCGAGCTCACGGGGTACGCAGACAAAACGCTCATTTTCCAGGCTGACCAAGGACACCGTTACAAAAATCATAAACAGTGAATTGGAGAGAGAAAAACAAGGAGGATGGAACTTCATAACCTGGAGCTGTAACTGGACAATTAACTCCAATATGCAAATGGAGCAGAACTTATAAAAATGACAGACCTTGTGTATTTTGTGCCCATTTTGGTTCACCTTGGGTGCAGCCCTGGCCGGGCTCTTGCACTGCCCGAGGTGTATCATTGAGGAAATCCTTTTAATTTTAATAAATCCCTGCTTTATTCTGCATTCTGCCCAGCCTCTGCCGTGGGTCAGCCCCTCGAGGCACAGAGCAGAGCAGCTCCATCAGCACAAACTCACCCACACCGCGCCAGCTCCACGTGAGCCTCTGGAAACGGGAGCAGCTCCAGCTCCCTGTTTGGCTTGGGAGGGCGAATGTTGCTCTTGGAAAATGCCACTTGGTCAAAATGGAAACGTTTGGCAAGAGCAGATCCATCCTGACAAACCCCTGTCCCACCACAGCCAGGGAGGCTCCGGGAAGGCGGCAGGGGGAGCCCAGGGCACTCACCCTGGGGGGCTGCCAGGGCTGCTGCCACGGGGCCTTTCTCACCTTCAAAATTTGGGAAAAAAGCCTTAAAACATCAGTCTGCAGGCAGAGCCAGGCGCCGAGGGCTTGGGATGTGCCCAAGGTGACTCCAGCCCCGTGCCTGGAGGAGCTGGGGGGTCCCTGGGTTCAGCCCAGACCCCACCGGACAGGCAGCTCAGGGAATTGAGGGTGAGCAGCTCACCTGCAAGTGTTTAGCCAAATCAGGGCGTTTGGATAGAAATAAACGAGTTCTGCAATGCTCTCCCCGCGTTTGGTGTCCTTGGCTGGCAGTGGCCACCCTCACAGCCCCGTGGCCACCCTGGGGGGGGACTGTGGCCGTGGGGAGGGAGCTGCGCCATGAGGAACGTGGCCAAACCCTGCTCAGAGCAGCGGGATCAGCTCTTCCCAGAAATCCTGCTCTGGGGCAGGGGACTGTCCTGCCTGGACAAGTGACAAGTGCCACCAGCCCCAAACCCAGCGCCATCAGCACAGCTCCAGCTGGGCTCCATGCTCCACCCTCTCCCCCAGCCCAAAACCAGCAGGGTGGGACCCCTGCCACCCCCCTGGTCCCCCCACCGACCTGCAGACCCCCCCTGTGCCACCACCGCAGGCAGCAGCAGCAGCAGCGCGGCCGCTCTGGGATTTCCCCGAGTTTGTTACTGCAAAGAAAGAAAGAAAAAGGTTCGGGGGGGATCAGCGGGCATGAAAAACGCTTTAGAAGCACGGGGGATCGTTTAGCAGGTCACCTGCAGGGCGCAGCTCGCCAGGCTGGTAAAGGCGAGCACGCTTATTAAAGGCGTGCACAGCTTGATTGGAAGCGGCTGCTCCCAAACAGCCAATTAACGCGGGCAATCGGCGAAATCCAATTAGGGCGGCTGCTCCCTGATTGCTGCCGTGTCGGACAAATCCAGCACGACTGCTCGCGTTCAAAGAGCAGCCCAGGGAGAGGTGAGGCACGGAGGAAAGCCCGGCCCGAGGGAGTGTCCCTAAAGCCACACGGGACAGGGTCACTGTCCCCACCACGGGGCCATCCGGACAGGGCTGGCACCAGGAGCTCTGGCAGTGCCACCACCCCTCTGCAGTCCCACTCAGGGTCTCAGCAAAGGTCTTTCCCCAAGATTTGGGGTTTATCTGCTGGGTTTGGGGTAAAACCATCATCGGTGTCACGGTGCAGGGGATTTCTCCTGATCCTGCAGTGGGGAAAGGCAGGAAAACCCAAGTGGGAGCAGCAGGGCTCTGCCAGAGCCCCCCAGAGCCGACCCCAGCATCAGGAGACGAGCAAGGAGGAGGAATGGATCCTATCTCCTGATTGGGATCACACCTCCTGATTGGGATCACATCTCCCAGTTCGCATCACATCTCCCAATCGGGATCATGTCTCCCAATTGGGATCACATCTAATTCAGATCATGTCTCCCAATTCAGATCACATCTCCCAGTTCAGATCCCATCTAACTGAGATCACATCCCCTGATTCAGATCCTATCTCCCAATTCAAATCCCATCTAATTCAGATCCCATCTNTCCCGATTCAGATCCTACCTCCCAGTTTGGATCCCACCTCCCAGTCCGGATCCCGAGCCCAGCACACGGAGCTGTTCCCCTCCACACCCCGTTCCCCCTCACCTACAGCAAAGCAGGCACCGAAACCTCCTCAGCAAGGACTAAAACCAGGCCCCAGAGGCCAGCCTGGCTCCAGGAGGCCGGNTCCCATCTCCCAGTTCATATCCCATCTCCCAGTTCATATCCCACCTCCCAATCCAGATCCCACCTCCCAATCCAGATCCCACCTCCCAGTCCGGATCCCACCTCCCAGCACGCGGAGCTGTCCCCCCCCACACCCCGTTCCCCACCACCTACAGCAAAGCAGGCACCAAACCCTCCTCAGCAAGGACTAAAACCAGGCCCCAGAGGCCAGCCTGGCTCCAGGAGGCCGGGCTGGGCTGGGGGGGCCGGTGCAGAGCCCCAGCAGCCCCGCAGCCACCCCGGGGCTCCCCACCACCGCTCCGGCGGGTTCCCTCCCCAGCCCTGGCGCGCCGCCACCGCCGGGGTGGAGCCCGGGCCCTGTTATTAAAATGTGTGACAGCAGCTCGAGATGGAAAGTGAAGTTGTACATTCTCCATCTGAAACTCCGGGAGGAATTTCAAGCAGGGGAATGCAATTTCCAGCCTGGAGGAGAGCCAGCAGCGCCAGGGCGAGATTTTGCTTAATATGGTTTTGCAAAACTCGAACGCAGAGAGAGAATTGCCCGTGGCTACGGC
>WEZZ01007730.1:0-13691 GCA_013400585.1 Chloropsis cyanopogon | reverse complement strand
AGAAGTCCCTTGAAATAGGAACTCTCATGGCCAAAGCTGTCCTGAGATTTGCATAATTCTCGCACCACGGCAAAATCAAGGGGTCTCCACTTCGCCACAGTTCCCTCACCCCTCTCACCCTGTTCCCCCTCCCGCTTGGGCTGCACTGGCTGATACATGGCAAGAAATGCAACACGGACAGACCTGTTTTCAGATTTGTCAGAGGCAGCCCCGCGCTGGTCAGGGGGAGCCCACTCGGCGGTGGCGTTGCCATGGGAATGAGGAATCTGGCGGCCGGGAATTGGGTGTGCCAGGGAAGACACTTTGGAGGGCATGCCAGAAGCAGCAAAGGCTGGAGGAGGTGAGGGAAGGGGCAGAGATGGGGGATGAGAGGGGGAGGGGGAAGAAAGGGGCGGGCTCGCGCTGCGCCGCCCCTGTAGGGAAAACCGCCTCTTGCAAAATGGCGACCGCTCAGTTTGCTTCCAGTAGCTGTGGTTTGCGGGCTGCGAGCTGGCTGAGCTGCCGCAGCAGCTGTCTGGCCGAGTGGGGGATGGGTCCCGCCAAGGAGGGCTTGAGAGACAAAGGGATGGGGGATGGGAAAAGCGTGCTGTTTGGGAAATTCCGCGCTGAGGGGACGGTGCCCGCGGTGCTCTGGGGAGCCATGGCGGGGGGGGGAAGGGAGAAGGGACCACGGCGTTTGTGAAAACCGCAGAGAGGGAGAAGGGGCTTGCGCTGCCCAGAGGGACCGGTGCGGGGAAAGCCGCACCGTCTGGGAAACTCACCGCGGGGGAGGAAAGCGGGAAAGCTTGCGGCGCTTGGGAGTGGCGGCGCTGGGCGGGGGAAGGGGAAGAACGAAGTGGTAGGGAAAGTCACGTGGCCTGGGAGGACCCACGCAGGGGAGAAGGGGAATTAGGGAGAACGGGCTGTGTTTTTTGGGTCCGGGGCAAAGGGATAGGGGCAGAAACAACCGGGAAAAGCGCCCGCGGAGTTTGGCCGTGTTATAGGTAATAATTAGATAAGCCAATAATAATGTTTAATAACAAAAAAGAAATTTATTAAAATAATAAAAATTTTAATACCGCAATTATATTACAATTACGGCAGCCACAAAATCAGGGAAAAATATCAGGAATGATCCGGGATCATNTGGAAGCCAATCAACTAGGAATTCCAAGTCCATTATTTTTCCAAGGCGTTCCGGGAAGCTCCCCGCAGTATCTTGAGTAGATCTTTGCCGCGGAGCCAGGTGTGAGAGGAGTTCCTCCTGATCGGATTATCGCTGAGGCGTCCGGAGGAAGGAACACATTCGTTGGAGCCTTCTTTTGTGTGTTCAAAAGATAGAAGATAAGATTCCATCTGCCACTACATTCCAAAGTAGAGCGGGACCCCTGGCTCGAGAGAGTCTCTCTACTTTGGCTACAATTCCTAAGTAAAACTCTATATATATAATCATATTTATTCCATTCATTTCCTTATATTAATTAGACAGTTTAAATGATATAAATACATATCACAAATTATTGTCACATATCTATCACAGCCGGAATCCCACGGGCTGGGAGACCGGAACCACCGCGGCACCCGAAGCACCGGCTCCGGAGAAGGGTCATGGGAGTGGGAAAGGGGCCCAGCACCAGAGGGGGTTGGGAAAGGGGACTGAGGCATTCTGCTGGGCGGCTGTTCTGAGCCGGGGACCAGGGTCCCTACAGATTTGCGAATTTGCAAGGCAAGTGCTGCAAACCGGGCGGACTTCCTGTCTCCCACCTGTCTGCTCCGAAAAACCTTCCCTACGATCGCGTCCCAAAAACCGCTCGTAAAGGCGCGTGGGCATGAGCTTGGGAAAATTCCGGGAAAGCCAGGGTACAAAATGCCATAGTTCTCTCTCCGAAAGCAAAATCCCACAACCTTTTAAAACCTCTGAAACTTGGGAATAACATCTCTCCGGCACCGAGATTTTTCTGCCCATTATTTTGTTCCATCGGCGCTTGTGAGCTGTGAGAACGGTTCCTATCTAACATGTATCTCCCCCCACCCTCAAAACGAGGACAGGCAAGGGGACTCCGTCCTCTCAGAGGGACCGGGAGTTGCCCCTGGGGGGATTTGTGGCGGGAATGGAAGGGGGAGCCCCGGGGGGAAACTCGCAGTGGCGGCGGGAGCCGGCTGCATGCCGCGGAGGGTGGGAGTGGGCTTTTTAAAGTGGCCGCTCCACACGGGAGGCAGCGACCCTAATGCAAGCGCTGGTGGAGTCCCCACTCACCCTTCCGATGGCTGGCGGACGACAGAGGTCGATGTGTTGTCCGCAGTGGCGGAGCCACAAGTTCCGGGCGGCTCCAGGTGTCTGCTGCAATGCGTGTTGGGTAGGGGGCTTCTCACAGCCCTTCCTGACCTGAAGAAGACGTCTTGGGCGAAGACGCTGCCTTCTTTGTCTCCCCAGAGCGCTGCCCAAGCGAGGGCCTACTTGAACAGGGAGTGCAGGACGCCCAGACTCCACAGAAATGCCCACGTGGCGTGGGGTGTTGCGAGCCATCTGTGAAGCATGCTGGCAAATGTGCCCCATGTTGGGCGCCCCGCTGCTGGGTTCNTCCGGGCGGCTCCAGGTGTCTGCTGCAATGCGTGTTGGGTAGGGGGCTTCTCACAGCCCTTCCTGACCTGAAGAAGACGTCTTGGGCGAAGACGCTGCCTTCTTTGTCTCCCCAGAGCGCTGCCCAAGCGAGGGCCTACTTGAACAGGGAGTGCAGGACGCCCAGACTCGACAGAAATGCCCACGTGGCGTGGGGTGTTGCGAGCCATCTGTGAAGCATGCTGGCAAATGTGCCCCATGTTGGGCGCCCCGCTGCTGGGTTCTCCACCCGCAAAATGGTGCCGGCTAGCTGGGGGGGTGGATGCTCGGTGCCAAACCCACCACTTCTAAGCCCGATAGGAAAGAAGCAGCGGGTGGTGGGTTCCACAGAAAGTGCCCGTGGGTCAAACGGCTGTGGACAGGAAAAGAGGAGGACTCTCGCGTGGGTAGCAGCAGAGGAGATTATTTCCTCTGAGCTTCACCAGAACAAAAGTGAAAGCCCGGGAAACAGAACGAAGACTAAGTACCCCTCGGGCAGGGCACAGACAAGCCAGTAACATTGCAACAGGGGTAACATGACAGCGAGGGTATACAATGAGAGGGCAGGAGCAGTGGGACTCCACAGGGGGCAGCGAATGGGGTTACAAGTCCCGAGGGTCTTTCTAGAACAGGGGTGGGGGAGGAAGGAGAGTGACAGGTGGAAAGGAGGTGTCACCTGTCCTTTTTGGGAAGGGGTTAGGAGACAGACAGGTGCCTGGATGAGTCCATTCTGGGGGGCAAGGGGGAACAGGACAAACCATTTACAGAACTGTTAATATAATAATTCAAAATATAAATAATGCAATCCCACAAGTATCTACAGAATTTGTGTCCAAACACCAGGGAGAAGTCTCAAATGCTTCAGGGTGTGCACGTAAGAGGCTTCTGTGTCTGTGATAACTTGTGTGTCTTTTATAATTTGCAAAACGTTATCTCTCAGTCAAGAATATTTCTTTTATCTCTTCCTACATCTGCTCTCCAGACTAAGATGTTGATTCTTAGCTGAGGCCTGAGCCCTTTTGGTGCCAAAGATGACCCCTTGCTGGACCTTTCAGCCCAGGTTATGTCTTTATGCACCAACTATCTGTGGCAGAGAGGGGGGAGGGGGGAGGGGCTAGATGTCCTGCCACGCTACTTCAACCTTGCATTGCTTTACTGACCCCTCCAGGTGCTTCCCTTGCCCTTCCTACCACTCCAGTGCAAGCCTTGCATTGCCTTGCTCACCCATGCCCTACCCTGACTTCCCTGCCACTTTTATCTTGGCCTTGCCTAGTTCACCTCTGACTCTCCTTCCCTTGCCTACCACTCACTTGCCTTGATTTGAAAGCCAGCCCTTTTACTTGCCTTGCCTTGCTACCCTGTCCTTGCTTTGCATTAGCTTGCAGGCCCAATCTCCCACCTTGATCTACCAATCGCTTTCTTCCCTGGCCTGGTCTTTCCTTGTCTTGCCTTTGCAGGCCTACCTCTCCTCTGACTTGCCCTGTCTTGTCTAGCCCATCCCTGCCATTCTTTACTGACTCTTCCATGTATTTTCCTTGCCCTTCCTACCACTCTATTACTTTCCATTTTCTTACTTCCCTGCCCTCCGACCTTGGCCTCCCTGCCCCTTTTTTCCTGGCCTTCCCTTGTCTTGCCTAGCCTACCTTACCATTGCCTTGTCTTGCAAACTTAACCCTGGTCTTTCCTTGCTCTGCTACCCCTCCCTTGCCTTTCATTGCCCTACACGTCCATCCCCCACCTTGAGCAGCCTACTGTTTTCTTCCCTGGCCTTGTTTTGCTTTGCTCTTCTCCTCTCTTGCCTTGCCTTTCCTACCCACCCCTGCATATCCTTGCCATTCCTGAGCATCCCTTGCTTTGCCACTCAATACCTTGTTCTCTAGCCCTGGTGTTTATAAGGCTATTTTTTAAATTAGTCTCGTTGTCCAACTCAATTCTTTCATCACTGCCATGTTGCCACAGGACTTGTTTTCCAAGGCCCAAAGTGGTGTTGGAACCTTGTGCACTTGTGTGAGGCACAGGGTACATCTCCAGCCATCCTGTGATGCCTTCTACCATTGTCAGCACATAAACACTAGCCTTGGAGGGGGTTGCAGGAGTGTGATGCAATTGATCTGCCAGGCCACCCAATACTTAGACCACTGCCCCCCAGACCACAGGGGTTTTACCCACTTGGCCTTCTTGATCCCAGTGCACATACCAGTCATGGGTTACCTGGGATATAGTGTCCATGGCTATGTCCCCTCAGTCATGAGCCCACTGGTACGTTGCATCTCTTTCCTGATGACCTGAGGCATCATGGGCCTACCAAGCTAAAAATAACTGTCCCTTGTCTTACCAGTCCAGATCCACACATAATGCTTTATTCTTGCAGCCCGATCCACCTGTTCGTTGCTGTGATGCTCCTCATTGGCCCAGCTCTTAGCCACATGACGGACGTTTTCACAGTCAGTTTCTTTATCCAGACAGTGATGTCTTGCAACAGTTAGGCAGCCCAGATGGGTTTCCCTCTGCACTGCCAACTAACCTTTTTTCATCATGCCAGCCACTGCCGCAGAGCATTTTCTACCATCCATGAGCCAGTGTAGAGGTAGAGTGTTGGCCACTTCTCTTGCTCAGTGCTATCCAAAGACAGCTGGACAGCTTTCAGCTCTGCAACCTGACTTGATCCACGTTGTCTCTCAAAAGTTTCCTTGAGCTGCCCAATAGCAGAGACCCTGGTCCACACTGGCAAGGCATGGAAAATATCCTCCCTAAGCTCCATTCTAAGTTTCTTATGGCTCTCCTCAATCCACTTGTCCAATTTCTGCATATTCTCGGTCAGGTCTGTTTCCACGGCTGAGACTTGGGCTGCTGTCAGGGTGTGGACAGTGTCTTCCTATGTCTGAAGCATTCTTGTCACATCATCCACTGTCTCATTTTCCTCATCCCATTGTGGTGTCACTAGGAAGCAGGAGTATGCTTGTGGCATGACTCATAAGAGTTTCATCCACATCATTTTACAAGGTCTGGATGTTAAGTGGCTTGGTTGTTATTTGAGAAAACAGTCTCTAGCACAGCCAGTTCTCCCATGCATTAGATTCCTTGCTCTATGGGTTTCCAAGGGCCTTGCTGTAGCTCACATGGCCAAAATTTGGAATGCACTTTTGAACTTCAATACAGCCAAGGACTGCTTGCAGATGAAAGCAATCTTGTATGTGGCCTTGATCTTGTATGTGCCACCCCAAATATACACATGAAACACCTTGGCTACATGTTTTGATTACTATGCAAAAGATCTGTCATTCTAGTCCCAGAGCCCAAGGGTGAAATGTGGATTGCCTGTCCAAAATTCAAGACATGCAAGGATTGGTGGCAGACAAAAACTGCCAAGGACAGATGGGTCTAACCTCCCCTGGGCCTCCTGTCATGTGCACCTGAAATAGTGGGTCTACATGCTTTCCATCCTGTGGAAGAAAATTTCATTCTGGTCCTGGAGCCCACGGATTGTCTGTGGTGAAATGTGGATTGCCTGTCCAAAATTCAATACAGCCAAGGATTGATCCCAGACAAAAGCTGCCCAGACAGACAGGTCTGGCTGGATGGGATGTCCTCTGGGCTGCCTCTGATGTGCTCCTGACACACTCGGGTCTGTGAAGGCATTGAGAGCCCTTGCAGGATCAAGCAGGGCAGGGCAAGGCCAGAAAATACATGGAGAAAAGGGGTCTTGAATTCCAGGTGGGGGAGGGGTGAGCAAGGTAACGCAAGGNACCTTGATCTACCAATCGCTTTCTTCCCTGGCCTGGTCTTTCCTTGTCTTGCCTTTGCAGGCCTACCTCTCCTCTGACTTGCCCTGTCTTGTCTAGCCCATCCCTGCCATTCTTTACTGACTCTTCCATGTATTTTCCTTGCCCTTCCTACCACTCTATTACTTTCCATTTTCTTACTTCCCTGCCCTCCGACCTTGGCCTCCCTGCCCCTTTTTTCCTGGCCTTCCCTTGTCTTGCCTAGCCTACCTTACCATTGCCTTGTCTTGCAAACTTAACCCTGGTCTTTCCTTGCTCTGCTACCCCTCCCTTGCCTTTCATTGCCCTACACGTCCATCCCCCACCTTGAGCAGCCTACTGTTTTCTTCCCTGGCCTTGTTTTGCTTTGCTCTTCTCCTCTCTTGCCTTGCCTTTCCTACCCACCCCTGCATATCCTTGCCATTCCTGAGCATCCCTTGCTTTGACGCTCAATACCTTGTTCTCTAGCCCTGGTGTTTATAAGGCTATTTTTTAAATTAGTCTCGTTGTCCAACTCAATTCTTTCATCACTGCCATGTTGCCACAGGACTTGTTTTCCAAGGCCCAAAGTGGTGTTGGAACCTTGTGCACTTGTGTGAGGCACAGGGTACATCTCCAGCCATCCTGTGATGCCTTCTACCATTGTCAGCACATAAACACTAGCCTTGGAGGGGGTTGCAGGAGTGTGATGCAATTGATCTGCCAGGCCACCCAATACTTAGACCACTGCCCCCCAGACCACAGGGGTTTTACCCACTTGGCCTTCTTGATCCCAGTGCACATACCAGTCATGGGTTACCTGGGATATAGTGTCCATGGCTATGTCCCCTCAGTCATGAGCCCACTGGTACGTTGCATCTCTTTCCTGATGACCTGAGGCATCATGGGCCTACCAAGCTAAAAATAACTGTCCCTTGTCTTACCAGTCCAGATCCACACATAATGCTTTATTCTTGCAGCCCGATCCACCTGTTCGTTGCTGTGATGCTCCTCATTGGCCCAGCTCTTAGCCACATGACGGACGTTTTCACAGTCAGTTTCTTTATCCAGACAGTGATGTCTTGCAACAGTTAGGCAGCCCAGATGGGTTTCCCTCTGCACTGCCAACTAACCTTTTTTCATCATGCCAGCCACTGCCGCAGAGCATTTTCTACCATCCATGAGCCAGTGTAGAGGTAGAGTGTTGGCCACTTCTCTTGCTCAGTGCTATCCAAAGACAGCTGGACAGCTTTCAGCTCTGCAACCTGACTTGATCCACGTTGTCTCTCAAAAGTTTCCTTGAGCTGCCCAATAGCAGAGACCCTGGTCCACACTGGCAAGGCATGGAAAATATCCTCCCTAAGCTCCATTCTAAGTTTCTTATGGCTCTCCTCAATCCACTTGTCCAATTTCTGCATATTCTCGGTCAGGTCTGTTTCCACGGCTGAGACTTGGGCTGCTGTCAGGGTGTGGACAGTGTCTTCCTATGTCTGAAGCATTCTTGTCACATCATCCACTGTCTCATTTTCCTCATCCCATTGTGGTGTCACTAGGAAGCAGGAGTATGCTTGTGGCATGACTCATAAGAGTTTCATCCACATCATTTTACAAGGTCTGGATGTTAAGTGGCTTGGTTGTTATTTGAGAAAACAGTCTCTAGCACAGCCAGTTCTCCCATGCATTAGATTCCTTGCTCTATGGGTTTCCAAGGGCCTTGCTGTAGCTCACATGGCCAAAATTTGGAATGCACTTTTGAACTTCAATACAGCCAAGGACTGCTTGCAGATGAAAGCAATCTTGTATGTGGCCTTGATCTTGTATGTGCCACCCCAAATATACACATGAAACACCTTGGCTACATGTTTTGATTACTATGCAAAAGATCTGTCATTCTAGTCCCAGAGCCCAAGGGTGAAATGTGGATTGCCTGTCCAAAATTCAAGACATGCAAGGATTGGTGGCAGACAAAAACTGCCAAGGACAGATGGGTCTAACCTCCCCTGGGCCTCCTGTCATGTGCACCTGAAATAGTGGGTCTACATGCTTTCCATCCTGTGGAAGAAAATTGCATTCTGGTCCTGGAGCCCACGGATTGTCTGTGGTGAAATGTGGATTGCCTGTCCAAAATTCAATACAGCCAAGGATTGATCCCAGACAAAAGCTGCCCAGACAGACAGGTCTGGCTGGATGGGATGTCCTCTGGGCTGCCTCTGATGTGCTCCTGACACACTCGGGTCTGTGAAGGCATTGAGAGCCCTTGCAGGATCAAGCAGGGCAGGGCAAGGCCAGAAAATACATGGAGAAAAGGGGTCTTGAATTCCAGGTGGGGGAGGGGTGAGCAAGGTAACGCAAGGCAAGGGAAGGCTTCAAAGGCAAGGCAAGTGGTGGCTTGACAAGGCAAGGCAAGGGAGAGATAAGCAAGGCAATGAGAGTCCTAGAAGGAGAAGGAAAGGCCTAGCAAAAAAAGGCCTTAGAGAAGAGCAGTAGGCAGGTCAAGAGTAGGAGTTGGCATCCAAGGGAGGGTAAGCAGGGCAAAGCAAGGAAACCATTGGGTTTCCAAGGCAAGGCAAGTGAGCATTATGTCATAGTACTGTTATAGGTAATAATTCGATAAGCCAATTATGATTAATTAGCATTAAAAAAATTTTATTATAAAAAAATTAACAATTTAAGACCGTGACCGAAAGTACAATAACGGCAGCCACAATCACAGGGAAACAAGCAGGACTGGCCCCAGGACCAGAACTGGGTGGTCGATAGGTCACGCTCGCTAGCAATGAGCCCACTCGCCACACTTCAGGGTCTCAAGGCTACTATTTTTATACTGTCCCAGCAGCCCGAGGCAACATCCTGGCCGTTTCCATTCAGAGGTTTTCACATTCAAAGGTGGTATCTTCCCTGTCCAGGTGTGGACAAAGACGAATCCCGGAGTAATCAAAAACACTGATTAGAGTTTCAGGAATTGTGTAGTCCCCAGTCCAGGCGCAGACAAAGCAAAGTTCTGACGTAATCAAAGGTCGATTTGTCAGGAATCTGAGTTTCATGGGATGTATAGTCCTCAGTCCAGGTGCAGACAAAGCAAAGTCCTGGTGCAATCAAAGGTTGATTTGCTAGGTATCTAAGTTTTCATTCTTCCCTAGATCCGATCTTGGAAAGCCACCTCCTGGTATCCTGATGTTTTAGCAAATCTTTTCACTCGTATTTCGTGGTGCCAGGTGTGTCCCTCTTGCAGATAGCTGGTGATTAGCTCAGGGCGGTCCTCCTCGGAAACCACTTCTCCTGGCTGGAGCTATTCTTTTGTTTGTCTCTGATAAGACTCATCTCTGCTGCCCGCATTCCAGGGGCTGGGCTTGCTTTTTGGTTTTTCGGGTTTTTATTTCAAGTACAACATATATACAATCATATAGCACAGTTTATCATTTAATATTACACACACAGTTAATATTCCACGAATTATTGACCTCTATTTATCACAGTACCCTCCCAGACAAAATTTGCTAGGAGAGACAGGTCTGGCTGGCTTTGACCTTGCTTGGCTTACATCTAATCTGCTCCTGAAACTCTGGGGCATGGATGTCTGTGAGCCTACTGGGGAGAGGCCAAAGACAATGCCTTGGAGAGATGCACCCTAGGCTCCGGGCATTCCCGCTGTCAGGGTGAGGACAAAGGCTTCCCCCATGGTGCCTTGCAGCACCATGTAAATTATCCCCAGTTCTGTCCTCCCCATTGGCCCGTTGGCCTACCCTAGCCCTTTTACCCTCGTATGTACATGTTCTAGCAAGTTCTTCACTCCATGTTCCACCACTGGCTGCTGTAACCCCGCCTATCCACCCTGGCATCCCCTATTGGTCCCTTCCCTGTGTACTGCCTCTGTGCCCTCAGATCATTAACCCTCTGATGCTCTGCTCCACCCCCTCTTTCCCTGTATTTAACCCTGGACCCTCAATTGTATCGGGTCTTCTATCCCTGGACCCCTTCAGCGCTGGACCCCAATAAACCCTCATCAGAACACAGAAGACCCTCCTGTGTTTCCTTGTGGACAGCTATCTGTGGCATGCTTGAGTGCCAGTTGTGTGTGTGTGTTGTGAGCCTGCCCGAACGCAGTCTCCCTAAAGATGCTTGTAGGGAAGGTAGCAACATTTCACCACCTTGCTTTGCTGCTACACGGGGGCTATATGAAGGCAATGTGAGGATCAAGCAACGAGGCAACAACTGGGAAAATGGGGTAAAGAAGTAATGGTGTGGGATGTGTGAGCTAGTCAAAGCAAGGTGATTGAGGGAAGGAAGGGAATATAAAGGACATAGAGGGGTCAGAAAGGCAAAGCAAGCAATGTTCGGAAATGACAAGTAAATTCAAGGTTGGGTCAGAATAGCAAGGCAAGGGAGGGATAGATAAAACGATGAGAGTCTTTAGAGAAACCAGCATGGCAGTGCACGCGAGATCTGTAAAAAATGGTTAAGGAAGTCTTTGTGAGGAATGGGTGAGCAAGGCAATGCCAGGCAATGCAGTGGTAGGAATTGGAAGGGAATGGCATGGAACCCTGGAGAAGTCAATGGAAAGTTGTGGGATGGAAGGCAAGGCAAGGGATGGTCAGGAATTAAAACTAAATGCAAGATTGAGAAGGAAAAGTAAGGAAAGGCAAAGGCGGGATAGGCAAGACAATGAGAGTCATAGGCAAAAAGCATTGGGGAAGTCAAGATGGGGGTGGGCGAGCCAGGCAATACAAGGTGGTGGAGGGGAAGGAAGAATAAAGGAATGATGTGGAGGGGTCAATAAGACAATGCAAGGTGTGGGTAGGCAAGGCAAAGGAAACGGAAAGGACAGGCAAGGCAAAGTCAGGCCAGGGAAGAAAATTAGTCATGTCATAGCAAGGTATGGGCATGCAGAGCAACATAAGCTATAGAAGTGTTAGGCAGGGCAAGGCTAGGCAAGGGATAGGTGTGCAAGGCGAGGGAAGTGCTAGATAGGCAAGACAATGAGTGTCCTAAGAGAAGTAGGGAATGTACAGCAAGGCCAGGAAAAATGAGGTAGAGAAGTCGGGGTGGGGGATGGGTGAGCAAGGCAATGGAGCGTAAGGAAGAGCAAGGGAAGGACACAGAGGGGTCAGTAAGGCACTGCAAGTTTTGAGAAGGAAAGAAAAGGCAAGACAAGGGAGAGGATAGGTATGGAAGGCAAAGTCAGGCAAGGAAGGGGTAAAAAGGGCAAGCCGAGGAAAGGCAAATACTGTTTATTGCCCTACATGCTCATCCCCCACCTTGATCTACCTACCCCTTTCTTCCCTGGCCTTGCTTTTCTGTTGCCTGCGCCTCCTTAGATTTGCCTAGCCTTGTCTACCACAACCTTGCATTCCCTTACTGAAAACTCGCTGCCCCAGTTTGTTCAGTTATGGAGTTGATCTTCATCTTTTGAAGGTAGTCTCCTTGAAGATGCAATTTGGCATGCCATTTCCCCTTCTAAAAGGTGGTCTTCTGAAATCTTTGCAAGTGCATTTATTTTGGACAAGATAAGAATGTGCAGCTGATCTAGGGCCCTGAGCAGGTAATGCCCAGTAACACGACCTTCTAATGGGTTCAATCCCATGGCATCCATGAGAGTAATTTGCTTACCCTCTTTTGCTACAGTTGGGCAGAAGAGAGAGAAAAAAAAATAATTAATGAAGGGTTCATGAGTTGAGATAAGGACTGGGAGAAAAACACTCTAAGGGCAAAACAGGTTCAAATCTAAAGGCATAAAGTAAATTTAGTATTAACAGAGTCAGAGTGGGACAAGGCAAAGTAAAATAAGCCCTTACAATACCTTTTTTCCCCACAGCCCCTCCCTCCTTCCCACAGTGTGGCAGTGTGAATACCTATGTTTTTATTANCCCTAGCCCTTTTACCCTCGTATGTACATGTTCTAGCAAGTTCTTCACTCCATGTTCCACCACTGGCTGCTGTAACCCCGCCTATCCACCCTGGCATCCCCTATTGGTCCCTTCCCTGTGTACTGCCTCTGTGCCCTCAGATCATTAACCCTCTGATGCTCTGCTCCACCCCCTCTTTCCCTGTATTTAACCCTGGACCCTCAATTGTATCGGGTCTTCTATCCCTGGACCCCTTCAGCGCTGGACCCCAATAAACCCTCATCAGAACACAGAAGACCCTCCTGTGTTTCCTTGTGGACAGCTATCTGTGGCATGCTTGAGTGCCAGTTGTGTGTGTGTGTTGTGAGCCTGCCCGAACGCAGTCTCCCTAAAGATGCTTGTAGGGAAGGTAGCAACATTTCACCACCTTGCTTTGCTGCTACACGGGGGCTATATGAAGGCAATGTGAGGATCAAGCAACGAGGCAAGAACTGGGAAAATGGGGTAAAGAAGTAATGGTGTGGGATGTGTGAGCTAGTCAAAGCAAGGTGATTGAGGGAAGGAAGGGAATATAAAGGACATAGAGGGGTCAGAAAGGCAAAGCAAGCAATGTTCGGAAATGACAAGTAAATTCAAGGTTGGGTCAGAATAGCAAGGCAAGGGAGGGATAGATAAAACGATGAGAGTCTTTAGAGAAACCAGCATGGCAGTGCACGCGAGATCTGTAAAAAATGGTTAAGGAAGTCTTTGTGAGGAATGGGTGAGCAAGGCAATGGAGCGTAAGGAAGAGCAAGGGAAGGACACAGAGGGGTCAGTAAGGCACTGCAAGTTTTGAGAAGGAAAGAAAAGGCAAGACAAGGGAGAGGATAGGTATGGAAGGCAAAGTCAGGCAAGGAAGGGGTAAAAAGGGCAAGCCGAGGAAAGGCAAATACTGTTTATTGCCCTACATGCTCATCCCCCACCTTGATCTACCTACCCCTTTCTTCCCTGGCCTTGCTTTTCTGTTGCCTGCGCCTCCTTAGATTTGCCTAGCCTTGTCTACCACAACCTTGCATTCCCTTACTGAAAACTCGCTGCCCCAGTTTGTTCAGTTATGGAGTTGATCTTCATCTTTTGAAGGTAGTCTCCTTGAAGATGCAATTTGGCATGCCATTTCCCCTTCTAAAAGGTGGTCTTCTGAAATCTTTGCAAGTGCATTTATTTTGGACAAGATAAGAATGTGCAGCTGATCTAGGGCCCTGAGCAGGTAATGCCCAGTAACACGACCTTCTAATGGGTTCAATCCCATGGCATCCATGAGAGTAATTTGCTTACCCTCTTTTGCTACAGTTGGGCAGAAGAGAGAGAAAAAAAAATAATTAATGAAGGGTTCATGAGTTGAGATAAGGACTGGGAGAAAAACACTCTAAGGGCAAAACAGGTTCAAATCTAAAGGCATAAAGTAAATTTAGTATTAACAGAGTCAGAGTGGGACAAGGCAAAGTAAAATAAGCCCTTACAATACCTTTTTTCCCCACAGCCCCTCCCTCC